>DWKW01002816.1:0-10606 GCA_018250115.1 Doberes anticus
TTTATAGAATAGCAAACGAGTATGCAGGCCACCTAATGTTTACTACAGCCCATGGACATCCCCATCAAACCTCAACTAGGACGAAAGTCTTATCTGCGGTCGTATGTGGATGCGTTGCTGCTCATGAGGACTAAGTTGCAATGCCTCATGTCCGGTATCTTCTGCCTAACCACACCCTTCAAACCGAAATACAGCAATTCTGCCGCAGGCGAAACTTCGATATAAGACTCTACCACCATAAAACCGCTAACATTTAGGCCCCGGTACTGATCTGTTTACGCCTTGTTTCCCTTACGCACGGTATGAAAGTGTCATTGATGTCGGTCTCAACGGTACAACAATCCCGGCGGGTCACATCTCGTACGCTGAGTACAGCTACGTCACCTGCGTCTCTTCCGGCGGTTGCACGATGCAGTGACATTATATCCGGACCGCGGGGACTGTAACGGTCACCGCGGTAATTGCTTCTTTAAATTAAATGTCTTTTGTTAATCGAATAAGGGCTCGTCCTACTTCAATAACAGATAGCAAAATTTCAAATGTTTATGCAAGTTTTAGAAAAAAATCCGATTGATTATTTATAAGTAAAAGTAAAGTAAAGTGAGCAAAATTGCAAGAACGATTCTGATTGCCTCTGTTTCCTTTATGCGTCGTGTCAGTCGTGTGAAAACTTCGCGTACTGTCGGTCTCAATGTTGCATCAATCCACAGGTTCACATCTCGAACGCTGAGACGGCAATGTCACGAACGTTTTTTCCTTTCGTGACGGGGATAGCGGACGCAGTGACATTATTTCTTGATAGGTGATAATCAGTAAATCAGATTGAAATAGTTTTTTAATATCTATTTTAAGTAGTTGTTTCTATAACAAAGTCATTCTGCAACTAGTACTCATAGAGTACATATTTCAAAAACTCAAAAAACGTAAAATAACATTGACAAATCTATTTAATTTTGGTTGATTCTTTCGTACATAAAATTCGATATAATTTAAGGGAATTGCTTATGCTTTGCTAACGACTGTACTTATTTTTCCCTACGCTCCACCCTCCCCTGTATAATGACGTCTGAACATAATAATTGTGCAGGGCACGTTAAAAGCATACATTTTACGTAACAAATCAAAGTAATCCACACAAGTTTACTATGTATTTCTAATGGCTAATAAGAAACCGATTCGAATACTAGCGAACACGAATGCTCGCTCGCTAATTTCCGATTGGCTGGTAATGGCGGCATGACGTGACAATTTGTCGGCACCCAGCCTTGACCTTTGGGAACCCTAATGTATGTTAATGTTGGAAAATTTCTCTCGTTTATACCATGACACTCATGGTGTGATAAAATGAGATTTTTCTTCGTCAAATAAATCAAGTGATGTTAAGTGGTTACCGCAGACAGCAGAAATTCATATCCAATCTTGCTTAAGTTTGAATTTGTATGGAAGCAAATCACTAAAATAGGACTTCAAGACGTTAGACGTCGTTTTTTAGTTTTCATCTATGGTATCTATTAATTAAAAAAAAAAGTTTTGAAATCACTAGTATACTATGAGATATACACTAGGACACTTCCGATACGGAATTTGCCCTAATTTGACACGATGCCAAATACGTATCTAAAATATCTATGGTAGATCATAGACGCTTCCGTAATAAGTTAAAAGTTAAGTAATGTCGTTTTAATAGCTCCATATACATTGTATTCAACTTCAGAAACCTTTTAAATACGAAGCATAGTACATAATGCTATAGGGTCTATAAGCTGCACACTTACCTTGACCTTAAGGAAACTATAATTAATATTAATATTGAAACGCCTTACTCTACTTACATTCCTTGTTTATTTTATGGGTCGGGTTTTTTGTCAGTGTTGCTAACATTTGTATATTAAATGCAAAAATATTTTCTGGCCTCAGTAGTGACTGATAGTAAGCCGAAGTCTAGTGTCATTATGCTCCTTCTTCAGAGAGCCGGAAATTCCCTATTAAAATTCCACCAATAATTTTTATAAACCTCAGATGCAGTTATAAAATCCTTTTGAAGTCCTTGAATGTTTGAATCTTCCGAAGATGTTCTCCCATTTTTATCTCCCACAATTTAGGGAGGAAATCTCTGTATTGGCTACACTGGTTTGTTCGCCGGGCTATCGAGGCCAGGTGTCCATAAAAGTAAGCAGTGTTTCCCTCGGATGAAGGCTAATCTGTTTATTGTGCACGAAACTGAACGTAAGGAAAGGTAAGAGGATAAAGTATACGGGTATCGTATTTTCTTGACCGCTTTTGTAGTTTATATGGCAAGGAAACGGTGGGACCATAAAGAAAATAGCGCTTTTATAGGGCTTTGGCGAAGTCGAATTGTAAGTATTATAACGGAAACGAACAGCTGCATACCGGAATCTTTCTTAGTCCTAGTATGTTCCTATTCTACACACTATTGTACACTTGAGTCCTTATGTAGGAATATAAGTAGATTTTAAAAAAGTACTCGAATTAACAGATATAATTTTAAGTCTGCCATGATTTTGGACTTCGTTTAACTTCTCATTTTTCATGATAAATTGGAAATTCGTGAACAAAAAGCTTATAATAAAAATAAAACTTCGACTGAAGTTCGAAACAATTATCTATCGGATCGGAGCGAGGACGACGGACGTGGAGAGCATTTTTTAGATTTTTCAAGTAAATTCTTCAAAAGGCTTACGAGGTTTTTTTCGTCTTCAGCAAGAAGAGGAATTTAGAGTAGCTCATTGTTATTTAAAATTCCTTACAATCAAAGGGGCTAACGGTCTCACTCAAACGGAGTGATTTCATCCACATTAAGAACCCTTTTCTTCTGGTGTTTTCTTTTTCTAACACTCTTTCGCTTTTACAGAAAATGAGAAATAATTTATGCGGTCGGAAGCTCGGCAAGTGTAATATTCGCGTCGTTTTTCTGAGAAGGAGCCCGAAAATCCTCGTTGTGTAGTAATGTTTTTTAAGGTGGAAATATTCTACTTGCCGAAGTGTTGCCGCTGTGGAGAGATGAAGAATCTATGTATCTTTGTATTATATGGATACAATGAAACTAATATTTTGTGTTAAAAGTGTTGCATTAATGATTATCAAATTCACTAATCTTACGATTGCGGAGCATTAAGAATTTTGTACATTGATCCATTAATACATATTGCAAAAAAAAACTCTGTAATTAATAAAGGGTTTGACTGTAATTTGGCAAACAGGTAGACAATGTCTTAATCGGACATATACTATTTATTCTATAAATCCTTTGCTGATTTCTAACCAAAATTACTGGTTATACCTTATTTTTCGTCGCTGTTCAAATTGAAGAAAAAAACAATTACCTCAATACAATTATCCTTATATACAGTAAAGTAAATCGTTATTTTCACATTGTTAAAGGGATAGCAAATCAGCACATAGCCCACCAGATTTGAAGTGTTCGCTACATCGCCGACAATGGACGCTCGACGCCCGACGATGTGTTGCTCATTCTGAAGACCCAGTTGGAATGGCCCCTGCCCTGTGTAATCAAACTGCAACAGTGCTTTACGGCAGAAATAGTTGCAAGAGTGGTACCGCCGCAGGCGAGGGAGGGAGCCTTTGTCATAAGACTCTACCACCATCAATGCAATTTTAGGAATACAAACATAGTAGTCTAGTAAACAAGTCTAGTAACATGGAATTTAAAATACTGATTGTTTTTTCTATTTTAATAGAAACTTTATTTAACTCCATTCTAATGCGGGGCTACAATGTCTTCAGTTGATTACAACGAGGGCTTGTTCACGCGATTAGTACAGCAATAGATTGAGTGAGGCGCGTGACGGACGGACAAAGGGATTCTAGGGAAGACTCGACGACTTGCAATAATGAGCCACGCCCGAGGCGACCCTTCGCTATTGTTTCCTCGAGGGATACGTCTTCCATTCCAAACATTAAAGTCTCAATCAAACACGCATCAAGCTGGCGACAAAAAGCTTCACGATTCGTCTCGCCCCCGAATCCTCGACATCCTTCACGCATTTTAAAGAGGTCGTGACAGCCTCATTCCGCTCTATTATAAGAATTTATCCACAGTAAACACTGCGCCTGATGCTTGTTCAACGAGCAGAAAATTGAAATTTTGCAAAAAAATCCTCAAGGGAGTCCGTTTTCGACCAATCTTCTGGACGCTCCGCCTATTAACTTTGAGGGGCAAACAAATTTGTTAATGGGCACTTTAAAGGTAAATATAAAAATTATTTTACAAAATGTTTGCCCTCACCAGAGTTCCGACGTTCTTGGCAGCTGACCCGTTAAAGTGTACTAAGTAAACGACTCGGGGTGGCGCGGTGAAATCCGAATCCATTTCAAGTTTTATAGAGACCTGCCGGCTATCCGGCGGAACTTTATCTTGAAATTCTACCTAAATGATGAAATCGTGGTCGGAGATTTGGGAACTCGCTGTGCATCTTTTGAACCGATGAAACTTCGGTGGGAAAGTTTTATTATAAATTTCAAAGTTTCATTCTGAGGTTCGGCGAGACGGATTAAAGTTTTGGTCGGGTTTAAATCTGTGTAAGTGAAAAATGGAGGTTTCTAGTTTCATAACGTTGAGTTAGAGAATAGGTTGCGTCGGCACGAGTTGGGCTTGTTCCGAAGTGTTGTTATCGCAACTCTTTCCTTTCAACTAAACCCGAAGAGGCTCTTAAACATTAGTGATACAATCTGTAACCTTGGCCTCTTTCTCTAGCCAATTTTGCTCGGCTACTGATTATGACAATCCGCTACCAACTTCAGTGAACTTCTCACATAATAAGCTTTTGAAATTCCACTCGTTTCTATTCAAATTTGAAGTTATAATTGGCGTACTTTTTGTTGTAACGTCTGGCTTCTGCTGAAATAAGTTTTAATGTCAATTTTGCGGATTCATTTCATTGGAAGTTTGGATTTTACAGCTCTATTTTAAGAGATGACCATGAGCAGATTAGTTATTACTATTTTATTAATGTCATAAAATTGCTATGATGATATTTGTTTCGAAAATAGGCAATAATTTTTGTCTATTTTTTCTTGTAAATATGTATATTATGTCAAGTCGTTCTTGCTTTTTGCTCATAAAATACATAGATACAAATTTTGAAGAATATATATATGTTTTATATTGAAATCTACATCAAAATCTACAGCATATATTCATATGTACGCGTTGTAGTCAAGTATCCCAGTGTTGTTGGTGCCATGGTGCCATACACACAGAGATATGAACACACACACCCAGACCGGGTGCAGAAAACTAATTGCATAACTTCAATTTCTGTTCCGCTGGGTATCGAACCCTCCGAACGGCAGACAGGCATGGATACCACTGTGCCATAAGCGTTTTGGGTTATAATAATGTAGACATTAAATCGAATACTGTATATATTTTTCGTATTATAGGTAATTTTAATTCGTATACGCGACAATATGTAATGTTTTATATCATGAACAATTACTGTCACGTCTTCATAATTGACTGGATAATGCCGTCATCGGAGGCAATAACTCCGTGGTCCCTGCGACATGTCAGTGCACTCAACTGCATGTTCAAATTGCAGTTTATTGTAATGATGTTCTAATCCGCTTCAATTGATGTAGAGGTTGTGGATGACAGTCGTTACTTGACGTAATCATGTGATGAACATAACGTAACCTGCACCGACTATTATTCTTACGGAGATATTTAATTAAGTTTTCTGACAGCATTAAAAGTTTACACGATATGTTTTACTTATATGGCTAATTTATGATTTATACCTATGATAGCTGTCCAACTAGGGTTCGATTCCTAGGGGGGCAGAAATTTGAATGCTGAATTTAGATTTCTGTACTTGACCTCGGTATTTGTGTGTTTGTTTCTGTTGTGTCGACGATTCTCACAACATAATAAAGCCTAATGTGGAGATAGCTCCACTGATAGGAGTGTGAAGCGTTATTTGTTCGATATGAGTCTGGTCTGTTTGAGTGGTGAAGGGAATGGGCTAAACAAAAATTCATAAGTAAATTCCAAAGTTTCTGATATGCTACAAACATTATTGTAAATCTTTTTACAAGGATATTTTTTTTTGACAATACATGTGTATGTGTGTGCTTGTTTCTGTGTGTGTCCATGGCATGGCACCCACGACATAGGTTAAATCCTACTGTGGGGCTATGAGTGTGAGACGGTATTTATTTTATTTATTTATTTGTGCAAAAAATATATTTCCTTTATAACAAGACTTCAAAAGATACAAGTTATAATACAGAACTGTAAAGATTGTCAAAAATTTCATACAAGTGAAATATAATGGTTTCATTAAAATAATAATACATTCTATAGGTAAACTAGAAAAAAATATTTTCTAGTCAGCATCTGTACTGAACCACTCCTGCCCCTAAAACTGTTTAGCTAAAGCATTAAAAAAGCATAGTTGTTAAAAATCTTGACCTCCCGCTCCGGTGGGTCGGGGTTCAAATCCCGGTACGAACCTCTAACTTTTCAAAAGTATTATATTTAATTGTATCAAAACATATGTGCGTATTATAAAAAAAATGTTTATCACTCGCTTTAACGATGAAGGTAAACATTGTGAGGAAACCTGAGCATGCCTGAGAGTACGCTAAAATGTTCTCAAAAGCATGTGAAGTCCGCCAACACGTACTTGGCCAGCGTGGTGGACTATTGTCATCGTTTAGGGTTAGACCCGTGCCCAATAGTGGGACAATAATGAGTCAATGATTATTCGTCTAAAAATAAACGATAAAAACATTTTTCCATTCTACGAGTAAATTAAACAACATGTAACTTAAAGGTATGAAATTATAACCTACGATAACGAACTCAAGTTATTCCATGATTAATTCACGTTATATTTAAAACACTTGGAGCGAACACGAAGTTATAAATTAAATGAGAACGGCCATAAATCTGGTGAAAAATATTTTATTCGACGTAAACGAAACTTAAAGGTTAAGGTGACCTTAGTATAGTTTAAACAGTGGGAGAGGTCGTTCGTGGTCAATGTAACTAAATGGGTAAATTTTTCACTCCGAGTATTGTTTAAATAATAACCTGAGTTCTGAGTTATGAAATATAAAAATAAATAAAAACTTTTCACACTCATAGCCCCACATTTAAACTGTGTAGTGGGTGTCATGGAAACACACACAGAAACAAGAACACAAACACCCCGATCAGGTACAGAAATCTAAATTCATCATTCAAATTTCTGCCCTGCTGGGAATGGAACCCAGAACCCTCCGAACGGCAGACCACACGTTGACCACGGCGCCATACGGGTCGTCAATTATCGTCAGAATTATTCATGGTTCTGATGCGATAGCAAATCACTCACCATCTGTTGACAATATTTATTGACAAATTTATTCAGCATTTTTAGTGTGATTGACGAACAAACATACAAAAACAAGTTGTTTTTTAATTTTTATTCAGAGACCTGTGAGTTAGATTTTCATAAATATCTTGTACGTAATGTTGATAAGACAATAAGAAACGGCACTTAGAAATGTCTGAAAAACTGTCTTATTTTCGAATAATTACACAATACGGTTTCAACTCGTTTGAAATTAAGTTAATTAGCTAATAATTCAGTCAGTTGACTTGTTTCAAATATGACGTCATACGTATGTGACATGAAATGTATTAAGATAGAGTTCATTAAAATATCCCTATCGTATAATAGTGTAGACATGTCCTTCGGCAGTAACCATGTAGGCATTTCACGGTGTTTAATTGCTTTTGCATTAAACAAACATACTCTGGTATACGAGCATCATTAGCATTCCCGTGCAGATTATACCGTTACAAAGTGCAGTCACGCGATGGTACCCTATAATGAACGTATAACATAGAATTACTCTTTTTTATGTTAGTAGAGTAGCAAACGAGCATGCAGGCCATCTGATGTTAACTGTCCTATTTGAGTATGTGGATGCGTTGCTACTCATAAGGACTAAGTTGGAATGCCTCTTGTCCGGTGTCTTCTGTCAACTATACCCTTCAAACCGAAACACAGCAGTTCTCACACTGCTGCTTTACTGCAGAAATAGGTGAGCGGTGGTGCCCCCGCAGGCGGGCCTTCGACATAAGACTCTACCACCATCATTATTGACTACTAAATGATTCTCGCGAGTTCGTCCGTATATTTTTTTAACTTTTTAGTTGGTTTGGTTGTTTTGGTTGGTTGGATTGGTTTGCTCTTAAAGGGTGTTTTTGAGTTTTTTTTTAACTATGATTACATTTCGGCATTCGAGGTCTACCCGGCTACAGTGTTTCTGTTTGAAGGGTGTCGTTAGGCCGATTATAATTGACAGGACGCATTCCAACTTAGTCCTCGGAAATAGCAACTTATCCGCATTCGATCTCAGATGGGACCTATTTCTGGTACTATGTGGATATCCATATCACGTGGCTCGCATGCTCGTTTGCTACTCTTTTGATACAAAAAAAATCAGGTTTCCTAACATTGGTGTTTCTCTCGATAGTAACGCCACGGGCGAACTGGGTTCGGATAAAGGCGCGCAACTCCGATTTTCGGACGTTATGTGCATATTAGTATCGACGACCCGTACGGTCCCGTGGTAAACGTGCGGTCTGTGTTTGGAGGGTCCTGGGTTCGATTCCCACCGGGGCAGAAATTTGAATGACGAATTTAGATTTCTGTACCTGGTGTAGGAGTTTGTGTGCTTGTTTCTGTGTGTGTCCATGGCACCTACAATACAGGTTTATTCCTACTGTGGGGCTATGAGTGTGAAACGTTATTTATTTATTTATTTTATTTATTAGTAATACATTATTACCTGCTGTGTGCTAAATAAGAACATTTAAATTTATTCATTTCATTTCATCATCAATCATCATCATCATCATCATCAATTCATTAAAAACGAATTAATTTAATTATAATATTTAAAGAACATTTAGCAGGTAATAATTTATTTCTGATATGCACATAACCTCTTAAAAACGGAGTTGCGCGCTTTTATTCGGACCGGTCCGTTATTGTCTAACCTTAGTACATAGTTACCCAACTGGTGTAACTCATTGCTGTAGGTCTACGCACTTATGCACGAGTACGCGTGTACTAAATATACTTCTACACGCCCAAGTACTAGTAGGTGTGCACTAAACGTACTTCTACACGGTTATGCAAGAGTAGGTGTGTACTACATATACTTCTACACGCTCATGCACGTATAGATGTGTACTACATATACTTGCATAAAATATCTAATACGGTTCGTACGGTATTCATCGAAAATTGGTTTTCAAACGAAATTTTAATAGCCATTCGCTTCAGAGGTATTAATTAACGCTCGATTCCGCTGAAAAATAGAATATTGAAACATCAAAGGTTGTTTTGAGCATGTTAATGAAAATTAAGGTAGATTGTAGCAAACATGTTGATGAAACTTGCATCGTAAATAACAGTCGGTTCCCATGGCTGTTGTGGATGATAATTATGCAGATAATGGGTGGTGACTTGATGATGATAATTTGTTGTTTTCGACGACGACATTCGATTCGTCTTGGACTCTTTGCGGGTTTATAGTTGAGTAGTCGATTAGAATGGTTTGATCAATAAGTGTTTTTTAATAGTAAATGTAAATTATGTGCTTGAGGAATGTGACTGTCATATTTAAGATATTTGTCAAATCGACACGTTGTCCTAAGATTTTTGGATGCTTGTTACTCAATTATGCGTCAATTGTTTAACGTATTTGGATGATACTTGGCACACAGACAGACTTTTTCCTGGATTCACACGTGGAATGCCGGTAATGTTTTCTCGTGGGATAATTAATAAAACTTTAAAATTTGTAAAGTTTGTACTCCATCACAAATAATGTTTTACTGGATTTAAATGAAATTTTGCACATAGATAGACCATGTCCTAAATTAACAGATACTTTTTATTGTGGGAAAACAAGTGATTCTTGTAGAATATTTCCCTTTTGTTTTTCTTGCCTTTTGTCCTAAGTCGCTGGCACAAGCCAGTTATCTTATAATTGATTATTTCAGTCGATACCAAGATTGAGATAATAAATCAAAACATATGGAAAGTTAAGTATTGTTAACATATGTCTGAGAGTATCTATCTCTGTTTAGGAGGAGAGCCATGCCTAACAGTGGACAATGGGTTGGTGATGATATTTGTGATAATGATATCTAGGCTTTAAAATGCTTTCATAGAAAATATGAATATCATTTACTACGTGTTCGTAAAAGGCTAATGTCAGATGTAGTTGTTTAAAAGTATTTTTTCTTAACTTTAGCTATAATAGTGAGCTTGTTTCGAGATGAAATATGCGCTTCCTTCGACCGGTGAACGCAACGTCGTACAGAAATACACAGGGCACTCCACGCAGTATTTTTGGACGCTTCCATCGACAGGTATCGTAATAGCACGTAACTAAATAGACGCCACTGAAGTACGTGGCTATTCTCATAGAAAACAGGTGATTTAATTTTTAAACCATTTTTTACCATGTAAGCTAGCGAGCGAAGTGACTGATAGCCTAGTGGTTAAGCATCTCGACCCCGCTTCGGTGGGTCGAGGTTCAAACCCCCAGCACGCAC
>DWKW01002817.1:0-10606 GCA_018250115.1 Doberes anticus
AATTGCCATTGACGTACAACAAGTATTAATACTCTTGTAGCACTATAAAGTGTTACTGGTAACCGTGCATGTGAGATGCTGTGACCTATGAACCCCAATAGTGGTTTTAAGGTTCTACTAAAAGGTCTAAGCCCTTAAATTACATAGCGTAATTGGTACTAAGCATAATAATATGTATGCCGAAGGTAAAACCGTTTTGTAGGGACGTAGAGTTAATAACGCAAAAGTTGGAACCCTTTCACCTTGTCATAATGATTGCAGAGATAAGTCGAGATGATTTGCCGTCACAACTTTCAAACTCTATCATAGGGTTAAAATTATTCATATACATACTTTTATAATTATAAAATCGTTTATTGCGAAATGCACTAATTGAATTTATAATAAGTATATTCTCGTAGATAAGACAAAACTGAGGCAGAGTTGAATTCTGTCCATAACTTTTATGAAAATGTGGGAATTTGCGGTCAAAAGATACTTATTTATAGATAAAGATTTATTGTAAAACAGATAATTATTAGCACCGTCAATCAAAAATATAAGTTATTAGTAATGACTAAAGACGACTAACTTTTGAAAAAAAAATGCTATCTCGACTTAATTAAAAATTTTCAACAAGTACCGACTTGGATAAGCTCTCGTAAAGTCTGATTCATATCTAGGTCAAGGACGCATGCAATAATTGTTAGTGTTGACCTGTATGTTAAACCAGTATCTCAATTACGCGAATTTGTCTTTGAACAAGAGAGGTGTTATTGTAAGTACTTGTTAACAGAGGAAATAAATAAGGGTCCATAAAAAACTGCTTGTCGCCAAAATTCTTGAACTCGCTTCAATTTTATTATTACACTACTTTGTGATCGGTGTAATAACCATAAAATCACATTATTTAATATCTCTTAAAAATCTTATACGCACCAGTGGCAATAGCCTTCTCTGTTTGGTTTTGATATGCAGCAAAAATATGTAATGCATAAATCACCTCCTTTACATAGTATAAGTTTTTTTTTAATAGCGTAACAGGACAGCACACCAGTGATCAGACCACCTGATGTTAATTGGTGACTGCAACCCACATCAAACCTCAACTAGGACGAAAGTCCTATCTGAGGTTGTCCTATCGGAGGTTGATGCGTTTTTAGTTGACGACTAAGTTGGGATACCTACTTTCCAGTGTCTTTTGCATAACTAAACTCATCAAACTGAAACACAATAGTTCTCACACTGCTGCTTTACGGCAGAAACAGGTGCAGCGGTGGTGGCACCGCCAGTAAGCCCTCGACATAAGACGCTACCACCATCGAGTTATTATAAATAACTACAAAGCAACTTGTGAACTTGTGAAGCAGCAATGCTGGGCAAGGGCTTCCCCTTGGATCGACTGCTAATTTGTGAGTTAAAAAGATAACACCGCGATAGGAAGTACGAGTATTCTAATTTAGTCTTTACTGGTAACAGCGCATCCACGGATAATCACAGTTAAGACTTTGAACCTATTTGAGGTTTTCGTTTCATATGTCTTTAATATATAAATTACATAATTTTTCGTTAGCAAAGCCAGTGCCGTTGTTTCGTGACAAGATAAAAGCTTGAACGCTTTAGAGCATTATGAAATTGAAACTGAGATAGGCATCATATTATAAAGTCTTAAAGAATCATTACGCACATGCTTGGTCGTAACGCGAAGTGATTTTCTATTGTTATTTTTACGAGTTGATGGACCACGCGAGCCCCGGGCGGTTCCCAGCCGAAATCCACACCTCGCTCGCTCACCGAGACCTGACGCTTCGAATTAACTCTGTCTACTAATTTTCGAAGCTATATCGTACCTACGCTTACTTACTACGACGTACTTTCATTCGAAGTGGACTAAGCTGGATTTCATAATATTGATGTTAATATACAAGTGAACAAAACTTTACAATATTTATAATAAGATTTGATGCCCCTCGTCGTAGTTTTAACGAGTTCTTCTTTATCCTTTTAGTATTTGAAAGTTATTCATGTATTTATAAGCCTTATAATACTAGTGTTGGGCTTCATTGTAAAAAACATTTCTCAATAAATTAAACGCATCATAAAAGTATCTAAATCCTATTAGATACATCCGGAGCTTGCGATACCGAATCTAATTTTGACAATTCAATGTCACGACAACACAATCGATGTACAGTGAACAGCCCACATTGAGCAAACAGAATTCTCAGCTCAAGCACTTCCGGTTGAAAAAAACAAATTAGATACATTCATACATTGTAGCGGAAATTCTTCAGACGTCAGTGAAACAACGCTAACCACAAAATCTTTATTGTTCAGCGCATTGATTGCGTAACGCAATCATTTCCTCTTTGTGAGAGCTAGAGTCATCGTGTTAAGAGAACCGATAGTGGTATTCTGATTGGATTGGCACGATCATATTTTCACTATTCTATAAATCAGGGAATTCGTAGAAATCCTTGGTATTCCTGGGATAAGAAGTCTTTTATATATTCATTCAGGACATGGCCTATCTTTTTATAATTTAATTTAATCATTGCCTGTTACGCGTTATTAGGCAACAAACTTGCTTTAAACTATTAAGTGTTTTATTCCAACCATATTTTAAATAAATGATAGCAGTAAATTGAAATCGCTCTAAAATGAGCGATTACTTTCGTTACTTATGCTGGAAATTCAAATACATTTTTTAAACAAATTAATTATTACAAGCTAAGAAAACGCAGTTATTACAAAATAACAGACATTTTATTCAAATGTAGGTATGTATGCATATATTGTTTGAATTCACAGAACAATAAACACGAGCAACAATGGCTCCTTGTGCATTTAGAGCAAGCCTGTGATTTCAGATTGACCTAATATAGAGGTAAGAGAGAGTTTTCTTAACGTTAATATAAATGGGCAATAATTATGATCCGCTAGAGAGGAAGGCCATTCGACTGGTCACGCGCGCATCCACCGGTCTCTTTCTTAGAACTTTATGGCCAGTTAAAAGCACTATCGAATTCATGAACTTTTCTGTTCTACTTAAGAGCTTAAGGTATCGTATCGAGTCCTTAAGAAATAATTATACGGTATATGACATACAGGATATATACCCTAAGTTAAATTCATTTATACCTGCTATTTTTAGCGTGATAAACCTTTCTAAATCATCATAACGATGAGAAGAAAAACAAAAAAAAAACAAGTTTCATTCGACACGAGTACGGTTCGCTTTGATAGTGATGCTGCTAGTCCCAGAAAATTGTATTCTGACGGCCTTTCACAGTAGTTGTGTTTATTCTAATGTTGACAGAATGCAGAAATAAAGCTTATAAAGGAGGACCTTCAAAAACAACACTCATCAATGTTTCAAACTTGAGTATCTCCAAATCTTATGCATGAGTTTCATATTTGGGATTCGTGAATATGATAAAATTTCCGAATTTCGTAAAAAACTCAAGTGGCTCCCTATGCGCCGGAACACACATATCTTTTCTCACTTTACTCGATCTTTTCAGTCATTTATCGCCACCCTATTTAAAAGATCGATTCGATTACCGCTACCTTAGCCATAACCTACAGTCATTGCCGTTAGGCCTTGGAACTCCTTACCATTATAGTTAAGACGTGCCGAATCAATCTATACTTTTTAAAATAATTTAGAAGAATATTACCTGTCTTTTAATTCTATCAATTAACTTATTTTTATTCTTTACTTTTCTCTACCTTTTTCTGGTCTTCTTTTATCTTTTTATTTTTTTGGTTGTTCTACTGTTTTCTACACTACGCTGCACAATTTTAATTTATTGATTATATTGTACTCCTACATTTATATTTATTAATTAATTATTAACCACCTATTGTATGTATCTCTCTGTGTCTGTATTTTTGTTGGTGCACAATAAAGCGTAATGTTTTCTGTTGTATGGAAAAACTGTGTTGTTTTTCAAGTGTGGCTTTTTATTCGTTTAAAATCGTTGGTTATTCAGCCAGACATGACTTGACAGGCAGTTAACTGTAAAAATTATTACATCATACTTAATGTTTTTTATTCAAAATTAATGAAAATATTGCGTTTTGACTGTATAATAAAAGTATTTCAATTGACTCGACAGTCAACAATTCCATTCAGTGCACAGGGACTTTTAACACATCACTAAAGGTTTTTACTAATAATAATTTTAATATTTACTATTACATTGATACTATTACACATGCAGAAAAGGTTTATGATTCTAGACTTCGTTCTGAAAATTTGTTGAATGATTTACCCGAAAATCAAATACTCACTCTAATGATGATCAAAGGTTTGTAAAGATACGTTTACAAATATTTTGTCAAATGTAATAAAATCGTAAAATTCTCAGAGCTGAAAGTAATGTTCGTGTAGTCTAGTAAGAGCTTGCTTTGTAATCGGATTACCCGCCATAGTAAAGTGGTATGGAATATACGCCGAGGCAGAGTGTTGTTATGCTGCCGTGAGGTTGTTAAGATCAATAGAACAGAAGACACATATGTTCTAAAAAATAACTCTCTAAATATCTTCTATGTAAGGTCTTACGTAATCAGAATATTATTATTTAGGAGACGTGACGTGCAAATCAAAAAAACCCAACCCAATAAATATAGTGTTCGAAAGCATAACTTTTTTTGCCTTATTATTAATATTCACAATGTGGATATTTCCCGAGCTTTGTAAAATTATATTTCCAACAGGTAAAATAAATACGTATCCTTATACTCAAACTAAAACCTTTGCAGAATTATCGGATCACTAGACTATAGTATCGTCGCTGTAAAATGTCTCACAATTTCCAGGAAATAATCTTATTATGCGATGCCTTAAACCGTCTTAAAAGCAAAAGCCTCGCGTTTTAAAATTGTGATGCAATTATTTTAAACGCTGACATTGAAAAAGACAAGTTAAAATAATCCGAGAATTCCAAGTGCCCTTCACTTTGTTGTTGCGCTGATGCATTGTGATGGTCGATGTATTTAGACCGTATGAATTCAAGCAGGCTACTTTATCAGCTTAAGTACAATATACTATGCATAACGTACTAAATAAAATTTCATACTCAGAAGCGTACGACGTGATCCTTTTTGAAATAGACAATTTAAAAATAAATAACTGTAGCGATGTTATTTATAATCACCTATGCTTATCGGAATCTCGCGACATTATAATTAAAGTGGCACCTGATGACCTGACAAGTTTGCATTTATAGGATAAATAGTATTTCAGGCACCTCCGTATCGTTACAATCTATTTTGTAAGGTGTTACGAGCTTAAACACGGAGGCAAACATTTATAAAATGTTTTGCCCATATCTTGTTAATATTTATTTCGGGCTGAACATTGAAACTGAACAGTAATAATTAGTCGCTACATTAATTAAATAAAAGAATTAAAAAAATTAATATATTGAAACTACATATTTTAATCAAGCATATTTATAACTTGTACTTGTACAGATCGAAGGAAACGGTCCCGATAATGCTGATTGGAAACAAGAAAGAGCAAAACAATTTATTAAATCGATATTTATATAATTACCACTTTACTGCATAAATAATAAAAGAGAAATAGCGAAGACTTCTTGACTTCATAAAACGTTAATTTTGGTGAAACGATTTATTTTTTAATTTTGACGGAATAGAAAACGAGCCGGCAGACCAAAAGATTTAAGTGTACCGATACTAAAAATCTGTATTAAAAACCTAGGGACCTGATAAAAGACATATTAGTCAAAATTAATCAAAATAAATGACATCACCCTACTAAGGTCCATGTCATTGACTTGTTTTTAATTATTATATATAATAAGTCGATTTTTTTTTTTGCATAATAAGACAAAACGTACTTGCCACAAAGAATTTATGAGTGAATACACATTTGTAACAAAAAAAATCTATTAAGGATTTTCTACTTAATTGTTACGTAAATGTTAATAGTTTTCAAGAAATTATATAAAAATCAACGTTTTAGTTCGGTAAGGGTTATTCTGCAAACGCGCAAATGTGCAAATCGCAAAGTTTATTTTACAAATACCTAAATAGATAATTATGTCGAAAACGTAATATTTGAACTTATTTTTTCTCTGTCCGTAATTTCTATATTATTTTAATGTTACAACGTTAATCTGGCAGATTGGCAAACTAGATCAATAACACAATACTGACATACTGTTTATGCACTTTAAAAATAGAGATAAGATAATATAATTACTCATGTTTAAACATATTCGTATTTCTGAGAAGAGTTAAAATGTTTGTCTCATGAATCTTAAATGTGAGATAATCAACACGACATGACAGCTAAATGGAGTCACACTACACTTACCTTCGTGCAGTACGATAAAAGCATAGCTGAATATGTAAATGAATAACAGTCTTGAACGAAATGTGGGCAGACACGTTGACATTATGCTATCGAACTAAATAACGTTACCATTATAAACAATTAGTTGGTGAAAGTATTATGCATTTTTAGCCAGTCAAACAGGAGGCGACTCTACCGCCAGACGCATAAAAACTGAATTAGGATTAGACCAATAAAACGGCTTAGCAATCTAGATGTTAGTGCTTGACTGATCAGTCTAGATATTGCTACAAATTAAATGCCAGATTCCCAGTGACTAAGTTCAACAATATAGGTATAGATTTAAAAATTTTAAGTCCTTATTTATTTAAAGTTAAATACCATTAGTTCATTGCCTCAGATGAAATCTGGGACTTTTTGTTTTTAATTGCAGATGTGTGAGTTACTGTTACGTTTTAAGGTTATAATTTTTTTTGAATACGTATATTTCTATGTGAATGCATAATTTAAACTGAAATTAAGGATATCACGATGATGACATTCAGAATCTGCATACATATAAACAATCATAAATTGGACTGATACATTTTTTAAATTCCAAATTCAATTAATTATATACATATATATATATAATATTATTATTATTTATTATATATACACAACTAGGAATAAACAAAATAATTAATTATATATATATACAAATCATAAAATTTAAAACCTGTAGTACGTATGAATAAAATTTATACGGCACTAATTCAAACGTAGAAAGTATCTCTTATACCTATTTGCTTTGCATTTTATTTTGTTGTGTTTAATATATGATATATAAATATTAAAACGCAATTATTCATTTCGATTTTATAAACCATCAAAATGAAATTAACATAGTTTTAACTTTAGAGTTTTGAAAATATGAAAGCCGTTTTTTATTGATATAAATCTAAAAACTGCATGATGCGCAACTTTAAGGTAACGAAGAGGTTAAATTCGAGGTTTTTTCCAAATTGATTAAGTTAAATTTTGTAGTATACGTTGCGATTGTGTATGATAGGGAATCGTTAAATAATGCGGAGGTGGCGCTTGGCGTTCGGAGGTGAAGAACGTGGCAGCAGGGCGTGAGATAGCTGCGCCGATATCTCAAGCGCCTCGGTCGCCTTGCTTTTGTCCGCTTTGCCACGTTGATGAAGAAATATGTTTTGAAGTCGGAGTTCTCCACTAAGTTCACAAGGTGGTTTGGTAAAAAACAAGGAAATATCCTCATTAAATCGTCATCAACATCGTCATTAACCCAATATTGTTATAATACTGGACACAAGTCTGGAAATTCTGGTAGCCTCGTCATGTTGAGTTATAGATAACTTCCACCATAATCGGTCACTTTAGTTGTCGTCTTCATAGTTTTTAACTGTTGAAATAACCGTCGAATGGTATTTAAACGTACAAACCCAACAACGGGTCATGTGTAAAACATTAGTAAGCAAAAGAAGTTGTCGCTAAACCGCTTTTTTTAAACGATTTACACTCATATATCTACACAAGGATTCCCTGAGTCATCAGCGCTACAGCATACACATTCAGACCAGGACCATAAATCTAAATTTATCATATGAACTTCTTCTGAATCGAACCCAGGACCGAACGGCAGACGGGCTTGTTGACCACAGTGCCGTACAGGTCATCGCATTGATACATATTCTAATTAGTGCTATGAATTAACGTAACCATTTTTCCATAAAACAGTTACAAATACAAGGCAGCCACCCTGATAATAGTATGGGGAACTAAGCAGTTAGTTAAATTATTATGTCAAATGTTTATACAAATCCTTCTAGAATTCTTATCCTTTTTAAACAGGTGTATGAATAATTTATTAATCAACAAATCAATCCGCCGTTAATCCTATTCTCAATTAAGTTAAGTATTAACTTTACATTGTAGCTACATTTGTATCAATATTATTTGTATCTGGGTTGCAAATTATAGCTTAACTAAATAGTTAAGAACATTTACTCGGTGAAAAATTTAAGTAGGAGTTCGCAACCTCTACTTAGCAAATTGGTTTACTGCAATGACATTATCTACAAAAAAGAAAATATCAGCAAAATAAGTATGATTTGTAAAAATGTTAAGTGGAGTACTGTACACCGATTTTCGAATCGACACCTTCTAGTAATTAAAGTTCGTCACGCGATCGTGAGAACATAAAATAAAGCGTAATCGATTTGCAATACAGGTTTCTATAACGAAAACTGTCATTTCTTTTCTCCCTCAGAAGCAAAATAATACTCAGTACTCTTGATACATATTATAAACGTTTGCGTATACATGTATTCTTTTGAGAATCGTACACGCGTAATTTGTTTTACTTGCCCACGCAAAGTGTTATAATTTCGGAATTTTGTATGAATTTAAACCTCTGCTTGTTACTTACCGCGTCCTCAGCGACACAGTATCAACCTCGGCGTTGATGTAGCATTCCGCTCGGGCTGTTCTCTTTGCCGGTATTTTTATCACATTACACATGGGTTTATCGTATCTGTGCCTCAATTTTTCGGCGACGTGGAATAATTGCTGACGGCAATTCGAAACTGTTCACGCGGCAAGGCTGCGATGACAGCTGCGAACTGCTGATATTTCAGAACGATAATATACGAAATCATTTTAAATTAATTTGTAAACGTACTGAAATTTACAACATATTTGTTTATTAGGATGTGTTTCGTTGCTATTTGACAATCACAAATGCAACATAGAATAGTACACTTTAAAACAATACAATTTAAGAGAAAAAACTGATACGGCAGGTAGACACATCCGTATCAAAGGATACCAGACATGTAAGAGATTAAAATGAAAATGTAAGAAACAAAATTTCGATGCTTGTTTAGTGTGCGCAACTAATGTAAAGTCAGGGATCATCACATAAACTGTAAATCAGGCACTACTTTCTCTGATAAGTCAGTGTCGTCGACAGAACACAATGAGGTTGCCAGCAGTTAATTGGGGTTGCAAAGTCAAATGACAATAACTTTGCGGGAAAACTAGATATGCCTTATATAGGACCAGCTTCTACTTCGTAAACTCTACTCCGTTGACTTGTCTCACTGCGAATGGATACAACGTGCGACGATTAATTTTTATTGCTTAAAAGTTGTTTTTGTAATAAGGGAGTAGCATTAGAGTAGTTTGTAATAAACCAGGATGAAATCCTAATGTTAAGCTTTTCCTGTACCCTATAGACATCCAAGTCAGGGTTTAAACAGGTCCGTCCCTACCTCCTTCAGGTATATATCTGAGACAGCTTATTTGAACTGAAATAGAGCGGCTGATTGCTGCTTTACGATACAAATAAATGCTGCTTTTATACCACACAAAAATATGACCTTAATCCTTCTCATTTCTGAGAGGAAATCTGTGCTCAGTAGGTACTAATAACTTCATGATATTTTTATTAAATCTAAGATTATTAAGACTATCATTATTGTATTGCCTTTTTTAATTGCGAACATTGTTTGCAGCACGCGCCGCGCCGTTGAGTACATAGCAGTTGTCAATCCTAAAACCTAAATCGTCTCCACCGTGCATAGACAAGGACGGCGGTGTCAAGGGTTAACCAGTTTGTACCGGGTTATTTGTGTTTTACAAAGGGTAAATTTACGTTTTGGTTTGATGACCCGTATGGCACAGTGATCAACATGCCAATTCCCAGCAGAACATAAATTTTAATGATTAATTTAGAAGTATTTTTGTCTGTGAGTGTCCATGACACTCACGACACAGGGAATCCTAGTGTGTAGCTAAACAATGTTTCACACTCATAGTTCCTCGGTAGGATTTACTCTGTGTCGTGGGTTCCATGGACACACACAGAAACAAGCATATAAACACCCAGACCAGATACAGAAATCGGAATTCATCATTCAAATTTCTGTCCTGTTGGGAATCGAACCCAGGACCCTATGAAAGGCAGACCGCACATTGACCACGGCGCAATACGCGTCAGCTATGAGTGTGAAGAGTTATTATTATTTTGAACCGTTGCAGTAGAACAATTAGGTAAAGCTATTAGTGGCACGGTAACTTCTCATTCGTGAATACAATGAGCAATTTAATCTGAGTTTACTTTTTTCATTGATTATTAAAGTATAATTTAGCTATCTGTTACTTTATTATGTAGTTGTTATTGATTTATGTAAATAGTAATTCAGTTAGAAGTTTTTTACTTAAGTTGAGATATATTATTTACGGCTTTGAATCGTGAACAAAACTGTAAATTTTTCGGTTACGATCTAGGTGAAA
>DWKW01002818.1:0-10605 GCA_018250115.1 Doberes anticus
TATAAGATGTTAACATAAAATTATGATATAATGTACTAGAATACAGTCTGCGAACCTGTTACCGCGTATGAGTAAAAAAATAACCATTTTATTTAACTTCCTGTGTTTATGATGGTACACGAACAGAGGTCAAGTACCACTGGTTCTTCTGTTAAAACTTATCTTGTTAAAACTTACAGCCTGCCCGTTTTCACTGCAGTGAACAACGTAACAAATATGACCTCGCGAGTATTATACAGCTCATACTGCAGACAGGTAAGTCCACCCATATGCATTTAACTGTGATAGTCCCGTTCAAATCTATTCAGCAGCTTTTGAGTGATATCCGAACAAACAATCAGACGGGGAAAAGTTCCATAAATCGTATCTTGTTCAAAAAAATTTTGCGGCGCACTATAAATTATATAATATTATCAATTTCATAATATCACATTTAAATATGACGTATCAAGAAATCGTCCATGACTTAAACCACAAGAATTCACACCTGCATCAAAACCGGTTGCATACTACCGCCGTGGAGTACAAATTTAGTTATTTCTTTATGTTTCATATTAGTCATTCAAGCCTGTTAAAATGTTTGTATGACTTATCAGTATTTGCTAAGCAATCTATGTAATTATTCTATGTGACCGTAATGATATCATTATTGGACTTATGACTTTATTCGACAAGTAATTTATATGTAATGTCTCTGTAGGAATTTATTTAATAGTTGAAGACTGCGATTGATATATTCACACGCACCCAATAAGGTTTGACGATTGGACTTAATCATGCGCACTTCCTAAGAAGTTTCCGAATATAAACGCATAAAACATACAAGTTCTACTGAAGGATTACACAGACTTTTACTTCAGATTTTATAAATACTGTTCATCATCATCATTAAAAGTTACGGGTACATATTAAAGCAAAGTCGCCACCACAAAGGAAAGTCCGCCACGACCTACAGTCCCACGTAATAGTTCCAATATTAACCATAAGAATAGTCGCTTATACCTTAAACCGCAACCATTCACACGTGCACTTAAACCGGTCGGGCGGCGATACCAGGATCGCCCGCCGGTTGTCTACCAACACAACTATTTATGACTATGGTGCGGTCGCGGAGGACGAAAAATTATGAATACCTGGAATTTAAAAGGTTTTGTGCAACGGAAATACTTTATATGGAACAGCCCAAGTAAAGGCGATTAATTTCAGAGTTCTCCATGCTTGAAGAACGAACATTTGTGCAAATATTTAAGTCCTATGTTGCAGGCTCGACAGCGGAGGCCCCACCGCTGCCTACATATGTATTGCTACCGTAAAGCGACAATGTGAGCACTGCTGTATTTTGATTTTAAGGGTGTAGTGAGGCAGGAGTAATTTAACCTAATATAAGACGTCTGACTAATTTGAGGCTCAATGTGTATGTCCACGGGCTGTAGTGACCATTGAACATTAGGTCAATTTCGAAAAATCGGGCAAACTATCACCGCTATCTCTCAGATCAACTGTAGCACTCTTTAAATAACAAAGGATTTAGAGATACAACTCGCGACTGTAGGCGTTGTGGCGCAACTTCTCTCGCGTTCATTCAAACAGGTTTTACGGCTCTGCCGGGATCGCCCGCCGGTTGTTCTGACACGGGATCGACATATGACTAAGCGAGTCCGTTTCCTGAACCAAGCACAGGAATGTTATCACTGATGGCTTAATCGCACACGAATTAATGAAACTCGAATGAGATGGGACTGGTAGTAATTTCGTACTTTAGCATAAAAGTACGAAGTTATTGAAGCCAATGTTTATGAAGATAAATTGCATCAATAACAATAAATCACGCTTCAAACTCATAGACCCAATAGGGACGCAATTCGTCATTTAAATTTCTAACCCGCTAGGAATTGAACCCAGGACCCTTCAAACAGTACACCGGCATGATTGTCACTGAGCCATTAAACTTACCAGATTAAAACGTCTGGTATAAGTCGATCTGGTATAATACTACTAAAAGCTAATCATGACGAAATTATTTACAGATTGGTATAAAAAGTTCGAGTTGAATTGTTTAATACTAGACTATCGCCCGTGAAGTTATCGCAGCAGTGAAAAATCAACAAAACTATTCTAATTGACCTCCCAAGTTTTTGACATCTCATAGTGCAGAGAGTCAATCTGTATCTCTGTTAATGTTATTAAATTTTGAAGTCTAAGAAAATGTATTGAAACTGTGAAAGTACCATTTAAATCTAATAAGCACTTTTTGCGTTTTTGCCGAACAAACATACAGATAAACAGAAATTTAAAATTGTTTCATGCTAAGCGTTCTCTAAATAATCGATAATAGTCAGTTTTTCTAAATTACACTCGATGCACAGACACGGCGCTGTAATAAGTTTGTATTAGAATAGACAATAAGTTAATCATATCTTAAAACTATTTTAAATTAGTACAGTAATTTTTTTCTTCTTCTTAAGGTATCTCTTTAACTAGTGAAGATTGGCTATCAGCTTTTTGTAGTCCTCCTTATCATTTGTATCTTTAAAGAAACGCATTTTACTAAATAATTATCATAGGAGTCCGTTTCTCAAAGACCATTGCAATTTATTACAAAAGTAACGAGTATTCGAACGTCTCAAAGGTAAATAACGCTAAGCTAGTCCATTTAAAATCTACAAAGAATCGAAGAAGAATACACCTGAAATGGTTGTTGAACAGAAATGTATTTATAAAGGACTCTGCTGTATTTTAAAAGACAAAGTAGTTTGTAGGAAAATAATATATTTTTACCTACCATGCAAAACTTGTATTTTTAAGGAATCGATATAGTCAAATGTTGGGTTCGTCGCAACTTATAAGTAAGAAAATACTGAATAATGGAAAGTATCATTCAATAATGAGCCCGACGGCTGCATAAACACGAAAGGCAGATTTCACAAATTTTAACTTTTCATAGATCGTTTTCAGTGTGAAATACTGAAATAACTATTCCCACACTGCAGAAATAGATGAATAGAAGATTAAAATTACATTATATATATGTATGTACATGTCATATAATTGCTATAAAGCAGCATTGTGTGCACCGCTGTGTTTTAGTTTGAAACATGTGGTGGGGTAGACTACACAGGACTACAATGCCTCCTGCATTCCTAGTTAGTCCTTAGAAGCAACAGAGCATCCATGTTGGATTTCCATGGGATGTAATGAGTACGTAATGTCACGTGGTTTGCATGTTCTATTGCTACTCTTTTAATAGAAAAACTGTCTCAATTATTAACGGATCACAAAAAAATTTGACAAGAAAAATATAAAATGCCTGAAATTATAAATTCTTCACTTCAGTCTCTCAGTAAATTTAATAACGTTTGTAACAATTGATTGTCACAAAGTTCGAATTAAAATTGAGACGCGAATATAGACGTCTCCCAATCTTTCTCCTTCCTTAACGGATTATCCGTTATTGCTGACGTGTCTTATCACGAATTAATAAGAGAACGATATTTCAATATTTAACGTGTACTCAAAGGCATTTGAAAATTATAATAAGTACAATTTACATAGAATATTTAGCCAGCCAACAGCCCAAGTATACAGGATGTATAGAAACATTTTCGTGTGTAACAAAATACGAGTACGTCTAGGAAGATGCTTCTGATGACTTATACTTCGAAGGTTCGCTTGTGGTAGGAATACCGCTGCATCCATTTAGTATAAATATCTAGTTAATGTATATTCTGGCAGTATTATGCGTTATCTGAATATTCATAACCTTCTCCCAACTCTCGATAATTTCAAGCCGTGTCATGGTGAATATTTCTGGAATGAATATTGTTCGTTTCCTAGTAAGTTCGGGTTCGTTTCCTCTTCTACGTTATATATGACAAATACATGTATATAATTATATACATAAATATGTATATAAGTTGAAGCTTTATAATTTTTTCGCTGTGCAATTCGCTAGTCATCTCCTAGTGAAACAAGACTCGTCGCGAAATACGGAGATGAGAATAGAGCGCCCGTCTGATCGAAAGCTTCGTAAATCGCAAATGAAAGTTGAGACAATCGCAATTATTACGTTTTCCCGATTCGGAAGTAATTTCGTTTGTGGAAATTGGAGAACACGGAAAAAGGTTAATGGGCTGTGAGTACAAAGACACCGATTACTTCAGCATTTCCTAGCGTTGTAAGGAAAAAACTGTACCTTTTAAATTACTTGAAAGTTTTACTATTATTTAAGTACTACCTTTTAATTAACGTACAAGTATAGCTTTTTTAGTATTGTTTATCATATTTTAATTGTTATTAAAATTCACTTCAGTCATGAATAGTCGTAAAAATATTTTAATAAACCGTTAGGAATTGCTAATAAACAAACTTTAAATAAAGAGCGCAGTCTTTACAGCGCTTTACAATGACATCTTAAATGTTCTGAAAGGCTAGCAACTGGTGGTGGTGGTAAGTCGAAGGCACTCCTGCGGCGACACCACCGCTGCATCTATTTCTACCGTAAAGCAGCAGTTTAAGAAGTGCTGTATTTCAGTTTGAAGGGTTAAGTTAGGCGGAAGATACTGGACCTGTCCAGTGGCATTCCTACTTAGTACTCTGGTGTAGCAACGCATCCACGTACAACCTCAGGTGGGACTTTCATACTAGTTGAGAGATCTCGTTAGAAGATCTAGTTGAGGATACTTCATGCAATGTTATGTAATATTTTACTGTGAGTTCGTGTAATTCCGTAAAAGTTTCTAAAATAATTCTATTTAGCATTCAAAGTTTCAAGTAACTGGCAAGTCACTAACAATCTGTCAAGTTAAACACACGAAGTTATTCACCCAAATATTCATGAAAGTTTTCGTGTTTCGAAGGGTAAGTTAATCTGAGGATCTAGTACGAGTTATGATAGTTTATGAAAAACCTAATCGAATTTTCGTCCCGTCCATTCCGAACGACCTTTATTAATAAAACAATATGGCCGTTTTAGGGAATGTTGCAAAGTTTGATTAATTTTTTTTTACTATTAAATCTCGTACTAGTCTTTGTCGATAGCGACTACATATTACTTTTTAATTAATTCAAGTTTTTCTGACAGCGTTGAATTCCTATAAAACAGAAAATGAACACAACCATCGAACCGCTATTTTTTTATTTGGAAAAGTTACACCTGACATGCGTCCGCCAATCCGCACTTGGCCAGCGTGGTTGACTATGGCCTAAACTCTCTCTTCTCTCTGAGAGATGACCCGTGCCCAGCAGTGGGACAATAATGGGTTGATGATGACACCTGACATGTAATGTGTACACATTAGTGGCGAATTAGTATCGAGATACCTATTTCGCCACTAATTTGTTTCTCGTTTGCGAATTTGATAACGAGTTACCTAAGTTGGCGCAGAAGCACAGATCATTAAGACCGACGAATCAAAGATGTTTCCTTTGAAACATAATCTGTTTGTTTGTTTCCGTGAATTATTAACTGTTCTCAGACGCTTGGATGGTCAAAGCAAATTATTGTTGCTTTCAGGTGTGCTTCACTGAGACAGTATATATGTATGAAATTTATTTCTACCGACGGACGGTTCGTAAATTGGTTCGGAAATGATTGTAGATATCAGTATCTCAAAACTGTCAGGTCATTCGGAGAAATGTCTGCTTTTCGCTTTTATATTATTATTTTGGAAGTTTTATGTACAGTCCCACAGTTAGGCATTGCAATATTATCGACGACTTACTGTGGGGAAATCCATTGTCACTAAATTAGATTAAAAATATTAGAACCACTGCCACTTTGTAACTAGTTGCAATCTGTTTTTCGGCGAAGCACATGCATTGCGTGAAGGCATACATCATTGTATGCCGATGTATGCCTTGGTCGTTGTTGCGAAGTAATTTGAAGGTGGTAGAGACTCATGTTGAAGGCTCGCCTGATGTTGAAGGAGGCGGCACCAACGCTGAACATATTTCTTTCGTAAAGCAGCAGTGTGAGCACTGCTATATCGGTTTGAAAGGTGTGAATAAGTACAATAAACTAGACAGGAGGTATTCTAACTTAGCTCAGGAGTAGCAAGGCATCCCCGTACGACCACAAATAGGAGTGTAGACTTATTCGATATTGGGTGGGCTGTAGTGACCACTTAACATCAGCTCGAGCTCGTGTTATTCTTCTACGATAAAAATTGTAAAAACTTTTAGTCTAATTCAGTAAGAAGATTTAATTTATACACGTCTTCAACCTATGATTTTGTTCTTAATTAGACTCTACCACCCCGATTTTATTTGTCCGCATTTGAATGCTATTAATCGAAATACAAACCTCCATGAAACGGAAGCCAACCTCCATGAAGCAAGCGGAGCCGCCGGTATGCGCAAGCCTAAAATATGAGCCAGTATTGTACTCATTTGGAATTAAGTATTCCATGCAAATGCACGTATTATTCATTCAGAAGATGGAAGTCAGTGCGGCGCGTGCATTCTATTTAATAAATTTATCCCCCTGTCCTCAGACCCACTTAAGATGCAAAGTAGTTATTTTGTAATGGAATAAAATTTTCTATACGCCTTTGAATACGTTAGAAGTCACCTCAGCGCATTGTAATATTTATGAGTATTATTAAAGGTACGTAACTAATTTAATCGAAAAGTTGTAGAAAAATATAATATTGTACTACTAACACAATTATGTGCATTGAATTAAAAGTAAAATACAACTTCATACTCGCTCCTCGTCGTTTAGTAAACCACGTTACTTTATAGACAATTTCGTCCTACATAGATTATTATTCTACTTTCATTAGAGAATCAAATTTCTAATGATATTTTTGTGCTCATGAAAACTACGCGTGTATTATTGAGATTGTGGTATTTTAGAAAAGCCTTTCATCCAAGTTTTTTGAGTGAATGAATCGCATAAAAAAATTTATTAATTTGTATGTATTTTAGTACTATTCCTCGGATTGATAAATCTAACAATATTCGGCTTGTTGTATTATGTCCCTATAATTTCGAGTACGGAATTTGCATTATGTCCACATTTACTTATGCGTGATAAGAAGAAATCCGAAGAAAGTTTCATATTTTCCTTTTGATGTCGAGTGTCAAAAGATGGTTACTCACATTATGATTATTACGGTCGCATAAAAATATTCTGACAGAAAAAGCCGACATGGACGCCAGCAGAAGTCCATTTATTAATCACATTTACTTGCAACTAAAGATATTCCCAATAATTTCTATTATAGTCGACTTCATTTTATTCGATACATAAAATAATTGTAGGACTTTATTACCAAAAATTAGTTCTACCAAAATGTGTTATTTAATTAGCATTCGAAGGTCAAAAGTAGCCTTCAGAATTTAAACTTAAACTTAGTTGGCTTATTTAATTAATATTTCATGCACACTGTAAACTAAGTATAAAAGATGTATAGTGTATAAAAGAAAGGTTTCGCTTATTTCTGGGATTGGAGCACCGATATCTGATCTCTGATCTCTGATCATATTTAGTATATTGTGTAGTATTTACATGTTAGACATTAAAATTAAAGTAGTACGTATTTAAAAAGTCCTTTAGTGTGCAGTGAATATATTTCCTTTCCTGCAGCGGCACCACCGCCGCAGCCATAACCGCCATAAAGCTGCCGTAAGTGCTGTTTTGTTTCCGTTTGAACGGCGCGGTAAGCCAGAAGATACAAGAGAGGAGGCATTCCAACCTCAGGTGTAGCAACGCATTCACATGCGACTTCAGATAGAACTTCCGTCCAACTTGCGGTTTGATGTGGATGTCCATTGGCTGCAGCGACCATTTAAGATCAGATGGTGTGCATGCTCGTTTGTTTTAGTTAAGTAAAAAAAATGATTTGTGATACTTTAGCAAACATAACCCTGACGTGATCGATTTGTTTTAAAACTTTGTACTTATTAAAATTCCTGTGTTATTGTACATTTTTTTCATGCGCTGTCATGGACCACCGATAAATTGTCTTTCAGCCCCAGTTTAAATTTTAAATTAAGCATCGGTCGTTAACTTCATCGGCTATATGGTTGAACGCATCTCCGATCAGTGACTAATCGGACGTGCTGTAAATTCTTACGCGTATTATACATCGGACGGGCAGAAACAAGCTGGACAGAACTTCCTTTACACGTTTTTGGACTTTATAAAAAGAACATAGAGTTGAAATTTACATGCGGTTGAAGAGCGAATTATTACATGGAAATTGTTAACATTTAAGCTTATTATATGCTACGCCATATTAAACTTTATCATTGTAAACGACGGTGCCAAATAACGTGAGCCACTCTGTGGAGTTTTTGCATCAAACAGGTAGATGTACTGACATCGAGCGAGCCTTAAAATTAAGGGTATTTTCGAGTAAATACCCGAGGTATAGAACACCCTATATATATCATCATCATCATCATCATCGTCATTTACCCATTATTGCCCCACTACTGGACACGGATCCCCTCTCAGTTAGGCCATAGTCCATCATTCTGCCTAGGTGCGGACTGGCGGGCTTCACTTACCTTTAAGAACATTATGGAGATCCCACAGGCATGCAGGTTTTCTCGCGATATTTTTCTTCACCGTTAAAGCGAGTGATAATTGATTTATAATACGCACATAGTTTCGAAAATGTACTACTGATAAAACATTTCGAGGAATAGAGTTTCGTGCCGGGATTTGAACCTCGAACCACTGGATCGGGGTCAAGATTCTGAACCACTAGGCTATCACCACATACATAATAATAATAAATGTAAGGCACACAATATTAAGTTGTAAGTTTTAAAGGTTAAAATAGGCATGACGGTGGTAGAGTATATTTCAAAGGGTCTACTGTAAAGCAGCAGTGTCAGCACTGTTGTGTTTCAGTTTGACGGGTGTGGTAACGATAGAAAACAAAAGAAGATTAGATTGATAGAATAGAAATTTGTAGAATACACTGGGCACGAGGTATACCAACTTAGTGCTCATGAATAGCAACGCATCCACGTATGGTTCGACCTCATTTGTGGTTGTATGTAGATGTTCATCGGGTGCAGTGACCGTTTCTAATCAGGTGGTCAGCATGCTCATTCGCTATTCCGTTATGATATAGAAACACTACAAAAGATCAGATGGTGGTAGTGTCTTATGTCGATAGCCCGTCTGCGGCGGCACCACCGCTGCACCTATTTCGGCCATAAAGCAGCAGTGTGACGGCTGCTGTGTTTGAGTTTGAAGGGTGTAGTTAGGTAGAAAACATTGAACTTAAGGCATTCCAACTTAGTCCATAGGAGTAGCAACGCATCCACATCCACAACCTCAGATGTGGATATCCATGGGCTGTAGAGACCACTTAACTTCAGGTGGCCTGCATGCTAATTAATACAAAAAAATAAACACAAACATGGCTACTCATAAATACTATAAGTTTTGAACTCGTTTCAATTATCCTATTTAGTTTAACTTACAACAACTTGCGGATGACAGGTGTACCTACATGTAAATATTTTTTTTATCTAAAATTGTTTACTTCTGGATTTATTGGGAGCTAGCTAATCCTCAATTTAACGAAAGTCCAATAAAGAATATCTGAGGCATCAGAGTTACTAAACTATTTTGATACAAAATAAATTTCACATTCGTTTGAATAAGTTCCAAAATTTCGAATCGACCGTTTCGTAGATATTCCCGAATTTACAGCAAATTACTGCAACAGTTATTTCATTATGATACTTACACGAACAAATGCCAATTTTTTATCATACTTCCGCGTACCGAATCGATCAGTTCGCTCGTCAATTTACTCGAAATTAATTTTGAGACATCAAGTGTGTCAGAGTTCCGTTACCGTGCAACATAATTGCAATTTCTAGTTTTATGAATACATTTAATAATAGCCGGCTGTGTTTAGGATCATGTGTGTATAATATAACGGAAATATCTGGCTGGCTTTATGAATGTCTTTCATATTTTACTAAAAAGTATTGTTTTTTACTATTTTCTTTAAGTATATGTATATTCATCACGGATAATGAAAAGAAGATCACATACGACAATAATGACGTGAATTTCTAAACAGAAATTAAGAAGAGTGTGTCCTTCATTATGATAACCAGACCACATACATCAGTAGGACCTTCGGATTTCGACTAGTTTCTTCAGAACCCCTTAAATAGTGTATGTTTGACATAAAAAATGAACTGCCAAAACGATCTATCTGAATTTTTTGCGCTAAATTTCTACAGCAACAAGATCATGTCAAACAAAACGGCATATTTATATATAAAAATAAATTAAACATAAACAAAAATCATAAATTTTTGTATAATAATATCCGAAGAAGCTTTTCCCATTACCAAAGATAAATAATTTCATTAGCGAAGATAGTCTTTGATCCGAATAATTTAATTCATAAAAATTAGCATAAAGATATTAGAGCAGCAATTCCGTAGTCTATAATTGATTTTTTTTTTTTTTTTTTTTTTATTTAAACGGAATAGCAAACGAGCATGCAGGCCATCTGATGTTAAGTGGTCACTGCAACCCATGGATATCCACATCAAACCTCAACTAGGACGAAACTCCTATCTGAGGTCGTATGTGGATGCGTTGCTACTCATGAGGACTAA
>DWKW01002819.1:0-10605 GCA_018250115.1 Doberes anticus
AAAATAATTACACTGTTAAATTTCAGAATAAATCTAATATAGTTTCATATATGGATTAGTTTTAGGACACTACTTTCGTAATGTGAAGCCTGCTTTAAAATGCACAAGTAGACGTAATCACTTTTATTATTAATATTATGTAAACGGAGATCATATCTGTGTCACTGCATTTTACTTATATTCTTAAGGCACAAGCTAAATATTATACTTATTAGATAAGAACTGTTTATCTCTACTTACAATAGTTGTTCTCGTGTTTTAATCTAAATGTCCAATATTAACTGTGGGCACTACTACCATTAAATACTACTACGAAGAACCTACTCTGTAAAGTACATATAAATACAAATGTACTCCTACTTATCATTATTGTGCTGGAAAAGCCAGTACCGAGTACTTCTGACCAGTAGGTATTTATGATCTGTGACCTATTGCATTCCTGGATCAGAGAAAAAAAAAACACCATAGTGAGTATGCACTTAGTCCAGTAAATCTGTATTTCAAACCTGCTTATATGGCGAAAGTAAATTAATTTTAATGTGAAACTTCTTTGGCCGCGGTAGGAGTGAAATCTCGAGTAAAACAGACGGAAAATAGGCACCTACCTTGACTAGAGGGAGAGAGTGAGCTGAACCAATTAATGATTTAATGACGGGATAGCAAGGCCATCTACAAAATTACTATAATAATTTTACAGCAAATTTTAAACAACTTTACACTTACAGTGACATTTGCAAACTACAAATTAAAACTATAACTGGTGTATTAAAAAATATGCCTGTATTTATCTAAGCTTACGTACTTACAATTTAAGATGTGTTAATTTCTTGGAAAATCCTTTATAAATTTCCTTAATATATTGAGCTTTTAAAACACCAAATATCTTATGAATTAGATTTTTGAATTTTATAAGACATATGTATATAATAAACTTTAAAATTAAAATGGATGTGTGTACTGTACTACGTCGTAGTTGTTAAAATATAACAAAATTTATCGTATATCTGTGTAAACTCAATCACTTCCTTAGCCCACAGTTATTATACCTACCTAGTCTTACAGTGTCTACCTATTACACTGTCTTGTATCGTCACTCGAAGCTATCTTCCTTTGTTTAAGAATAAGATTTTTATCAACACATAATTATATCGAATTTGATTCCAAAATATACGTACGTTCGTTTCTCTAAGTGTATCAGTGTGAAAAATGAGTATTTTCATTTGTATTTTCTTTTACGGCGTCTGAATAAAGCGTCTATTTGTAAAAATGACATGTTGTTTTATTTCGGATCCTGGGTAGCTGAATGAAAATCGAATTGACAATTTTTTTAATCGTTTATTCATAACTCTTTACATACTTCGAATATATTATGTACACTCTATTATCAAAATTAGAAAATAATGATTCACTTATATCTATAGTGTCACACAGTCACTTTACCATGGACGTCGACACGTTGCAGTCTTGATGATGGCATTCAAAATTTAGAACACTACATTCACTATTTTAAACTTACTCGAAACTTACCATCCGCAGGCGAAGTCGCCTCACGATACACGCCAACTAGAATATTATATATAAAACGTAAATACAACAAAATATACATGTTTTGATAATAAGCAGAATCATGGAATGTTATTAAACTTTAAAAAAAAAGAGACGTCGATAAATCAACATAGATCAATAAAACTATACTAGATGACGCAAGAGGATTCGTGATAATAAAGCATATTGTTGAACAAGTTATCACAGGCATGCAAAGATAATTTTAATAGTTTGATAGTGATTAGTGCTGCAAGCGAAAAATGACTGAATTCAAAGGTAATAAAGCGCTAAATGCAATTTCAATACATTATATGATATTATATTACATGAAGAATTATTCAAGGGTACATTTATAAGAAAGCAAATTAATGACGTTTACCGATACTAAATTTAGAAAATCTACATAAATACATTACACATGATCGCCGACTCCTCATCACTGATGCAATTCAGGGATATAAGAAGGACGCAAGGATCTAGAGATAACATGTAGAGTTTTTGTGTGCCTGGATATGTCGCAGTGTGTCCACGCCTCAGTATATTTGTGTAGTGTCATTAATGGGAAGGGATTTTGGGATGGATATATTTGCAGTCGGGATCTCTGCAGCTACCGGCGACTTCGTACGGACAGAGGAATGCATTCGGATCTTCCTCCCAACTGAAAAGTATTTGTGTAACACTGTTATACACATTCACAGACGCAAGTGGACAGTTTTGCTGCATACTCACATCGCAATGCCCTGCGGCGATGTCCGTACGCATGCCGTCCACGATTTATTCGTATTGTACGAAATATTTGGCTAAGTGACAATATCGAGACTAATACCATTAATTGAGCTAGAAGCAATACCAGTTAAAAGAATTACATAAAATATTTTATTGTAAAGCACCAAACACATAACTGCTGATTACAAAACTGACTATTAGAGTTACAATAGTAGAACAGATATCTTTAATGTTACCGTGTTAATTTTTATCTATAACAATAACTTACGTTGTATTCCCTAAAGCCGTAAGAGGAGATTTATAGTCGTCAACATTGACCTCATCTTTATTTCCTACTGTATGGCTCATATATACATCCGTCGTATGTTCCTCGTGATCGGCCCCTCCACCCTCCTCCACTAGCATATGACAAATATCAGTTTGTTTTTCCCTGTTATTAGATGAATTTAGGGAATCTATATTTGACATTATATCAACCACTCTTCCTTTCGGTGGACTTTTAGGTAAACTGATAGTTTTCTTGTTATTAGCCACATCTAACTGGACAGACAGACGAGATTCGGCAGAAACATCCTTGTTTATATCATTTACAATGCTCACTTTGACTGATTTCAATAAATTCGTAAACCTTGTCTGTTGAGCTGAGGGATTGTTTTCCTTCTGTATTTTATTTAGTAGCGGCATTTTGTTTGAGTTTATCCCGAATATATTATGAGTAGAACTGAAATGAGAGTGTTAAAATTAAATAACATTAATAAAACGAAAGATAAAAATATAATATCAAAAAAATACCCTTTCAATAGTAATTGATGATGCAGTCTTATTTGTTGTAAGTTGTTGTGGACAGTTCTTTGCTGTTTTTTATTTAAATTAATGGCAGTGCAAATATTTTTGAGCTCAGTCGCAACTATTTTGTACTTTTGTGATAATTTCTTTGCTTCATCTCTTAATTTAAGGACTTTAGCTGACTCCTCTGCTATCTTCTTTCTGCATATTTAAAAAATATTTATTGTTTAACATATTGTTATGTAATGAACAAAAAAATTTTTTTGAGTTATTTTACATACCTTGACAAAGCAATCTTTTGTTCCAAATTAGTTCCTAATTTTAAAGTGTTCCAAGAAACATTTCGTTGTTTGAGAGTTTCTTTAACAGGTGTTTTACCTTGTGAAGATAATAATGTATTCCGAGCCTGCTTAATTTTCTCTAATTCTGCCATCCTTTTGACTAAGTTTTTATACTCGATTTGCTCAGACTTTGGTAAATGATTCATGGCCTAAAAATTTAAAACTTGATTCGCTGTTTTTTTATAGTTAACATCATGCAAAGCCTTTTCATGATCAGTCTTACCTTTGGTATGAACTTTGCTGCTGGTTTTTGTAAGGCAGGCTTCTGCAAAACATTAGGTAACGTTTCTTTTTCAAACTCCTTGCGTGTCGATTTAAGTAGAGTATCCAATTTTGATTGAAAATCTTGATAATGTTCTGCTAACTTTATATGCATTTTTGTCAAGTTCTTAGTTGCTTCGTGTTCACCTTCGGAATCCGATTCGCCAAGTTGGATTATAATTTTTTTTTCTTGTACAGGAGCTGGTACAATTGTATCTTTATCTTTGTTGTCAATTTTTGCTTCTTCGTTGACTGAATTAAATACACTGAGATCTACAAGGTTTGGTAAATTCTTACTCAAAGACGTTAAAAGTTTCGCTCGTAACAAATCCTCATCTTCTTCTAATTCATCCTCTTCATTAATATTATTATTCATTTTAGATTCTTGCTTACTGATTGCCACTAACGTATTTGAATTTTCCTTTACCCTCTCTTCTCCGTCTGATCCAATATCCATATCTACAGATTCTATATCAGTATTATTTTCAGATTGCACATTCCCAATTTCATCATGCATCATAAAATCATCTTGTAAACAGGAAGACTGTGACAGACGCTTCCTTAATTTTTGCTTTTGTTTCATTTCAATAGCTTTTTTTAACAATGTTGATTTCAGGCAAATTAAACGATGTTCAGCAGTATCACTGTCTTCATCATCAGTTACTGCAGGTTTTTTTTCTGTCAAAATTGAAGTATTTTCATTTATTGCTCCATTTATTTTTGATTTGGAAGACTTTGTTTTAAGAGCGTACTCACGTAACAGTTCTAGATCTTCATCTGAACTAACCTCATTTTTCTCATTTATGATTTCCTTATTATCTAAACCTTTATCAACAAGAATTAAATCTTCAGCATTCTGTACATTCTCGTTAGCAGAGCATACATTTGGACTTACAACAGGTTCTTCAGGTAAAATGTTATTTTCATAAGTCTTTGAATTATCATCAGAACTTCTATTATCTGACTTGTTTTTAAAAACATCAGAATCATCAATTTCAAATATTTTACTACTTTGTACTTCAATTTGAGGTTTAGTAATGCTTAATTTTACGTCATTATCATCTTTTAAATTGTTTACAATTTGAGTCCTATTATGAATTCTTAGTTTGGCCGTAAGTGTCTCAGTCTTTTTCAGTTCTATTATGTTGCTAGGTTTTTTAGCCCCAAACAACATGCTGTTTATTCTATCTTTTAGGGTAGATATATCTGTTTTATTCTTTTTTAATGTAACTGCATTTGCTAGTCTTCGTCTTTTATTAAAGTATTCATCATCGGAATCATCACTTGATTTGGCTGTTACTACCTTACCAGTAATTTTTTTCTTATTCTGTTTATTTTTCTTCTTGCAGCTCTTTAATTTTTTTAACAATTTCTCAGGTTCTTTTGTTTGTTTTCTCTTTTTATATGGCTTTACTAGATCTGCTTTTTTTAAAAATCTCTGTGGTACATAAACTTTATTATCTTCAAAATCAGTCTCAGATACATCTGATAAATCACAAAGTACATTTCCATATTTTCTTGGTCTTTGTCCTAAAACATATATTTTATAAGTTACATAGCTTTTAAATTTGGAGATTTAAGTAAATGTAGGTATTACATAATAATATATCATATTCACTTACCTGCTATTTTCAATATGATTATACTATGCTATTTTGAACCATCGCTACATGCAAGGGAGCACACAGATGAATTTCCTATAACAACCTAACCAATACCTAACAACTCAAGCTCCAGTGAAGCCCTGAAAACATTCATCCATGCGCTGTTTAAATACTTTTAGATGTCTGTCTGGCTGCAAATCTATGAATTATTCCATACAAAAATTTCGTATTATTCCATACACTGATGATATTGTAGTATCAAATGTTGTTTTCTAATAAGAAAACAAGCAATGGACACATCCAAATTCTACTTTTCAACATCTACACAAGTAGTGCTGCTAGTAGATGTATGGAATGATACAGAATACACTTTGATTATTTGTAAACTGTCAATGCCAAAAACTGTAACAGGCCAATACAGATTTGATAAGCACATGACCAATCTACTCACATGGCTTACTACTAACAAAATCTGCAGACACTGTATAGAAGAGAAAGAAACACCTCACATCTTGCTTAGTTATGATGCACAAATGAAGCATTCATCTGAGCTACACCAAGATGAAGCCAAGAATGTGAAGTCAAAAAAATCATAGCTTTCCTCTAGACAACTGGACTTTGAGGTTTGAGCCTAGGCTGAAGGCAAAACAACCACCTAAGGTTGAGTTGCCCAGAGTTGCTAGGCCAAAACCAGCACGTTACATTACAGATTCATCTGTTTCAGTATCCAATTTTGACTATAATTATATATTCTACAAGTGGTCACCTGTTCAATTTTATAGACAGACATCAATAGACACTAGAGTTATGACACTTTGTGTGTAATAATATCCACCCATGAAGCCCAAGTACTGCAAAGCTACAATACCCCAGTCGACTACAAAGATTAAAACCACCTTTGAAGCTAGGGAGGACCGTAAAAGGATGGACAATCTCAACACGAAACTTATTAAAGAGAGTTTAAAGTTAAAAAAAAAGGAGTAAATATGACTTGTTAGTTAACTAATGTCTTGCTATTATTTAATTTTAATTAATATGCTTCTTGCTAAATGGCCCTGCATGCCAGTTGGCACTTGCAAGAACTACTAAATCTCCACTGCTAGCATGAAGACAAGTGTTTATTAGCAGTATTATTTTAATTTCTTTGCTCATTCTTTTATATACTTGGGGGCACTCTATAAGGGGCACTATTTATCGCTTAGTTGATAGGATTTTGGGAACCTTTTTCTTCACTATAAGGGGGTAAGACCAGTCTATCCTTTAGAATATTTCTAAAAAAACAGAAAACTCTGATGAAACTATTAAGATGCATTGAATAAAGTAGCATATAAAATAGAAATCACAACTATTTATTGTTGGCAGTATAGTTGGCCGCAGCACCAGCAACAACCAGCACTATTTCCGGCAATAATAAAAATTTCTCATTTGGTAAGATTACGAATTAACTGATCCCACCCCCATGATCCCCATGTCCAAAATTATCCCAATGGATTCTATATTCTTCACATTTTTAAGGGAAACTTTACTGACCAATATTATTTAATTTTAATATTATACAATATATTTAATAACTTTTAAATTAATTTGTATCATTCATTGCAATGTGAATATGTTAAAAAATTTAAGAGGTTATCTTTATCAGTAATTTAATTTTTTTTATTTTATCAACGCTATTTGTTTTTGGTATGTGTACATTGTAAATTTCACTTCTATAGCAAGTGGGGTACACACACAAAATTATTGTTTCATTGCACTAAATTTCTGTAAAAACAGATATTATAGCTTAATATAGATAGATATTTAAAAAACAAGCTGACCATTATTTCAGCATAGTTCCCTTGTCTGATCGTACGCTTTTTTAGTGTATAGCCTAATCGCCTAAACTGAATTGATTTCAAATAAATACTTCAATCAATTACCATTGTTTGGTCCGTTTGTTGTCCTCTTGGCCTGCTTACGCTCAAGGACATTGTTGTAATTTTCCAGAACTTGCAACCTCTGTCGCAAAAGGAATTCTTCTTCCGATGATATGTCCGACAACTCATCAACTTCGTCCACTATTTCTCCTTCCTCCATCTCCGAATCGCCGTTTGTTGGTATTTCAATGCAAGCCATCTTTATTTTACACACTACTTGACAGACTTCAACAAAAATCGTACCTACAGCATTACTTTCACCTTAAGTTGATAACGCTAACCTTATTTGATTTTATTTCATAAAATAAATATAAATTATACAGTCAAAATGTGATAAACCGAGAATAATTCTCGGTACAATGAATGACAGGCCTCTACACGGAACAAGTATCCAAGAATTAATCTTCAGAGAACTCCAACTTCGATTCAATTTACTTATTGTCTCCACTCTAACACTGTGTCACCAGTGTCACCTCACCACACGTGAACTTCAAATGACTTCAAATACTTCAATACTATAAAGTACTCTGTGTCTAATATGATATACTACCTCATCCAGATATCTAAATTTTCCTCTCGGAACATTACCCTCAGTACCAAAAAGCTACCTAACAAAAATTTATTGTTCATAGCTGTACAATGCCGTACAGAATACAAATAACGTCATCTATGAACACAGTATCGGTATCCAGTATTTTTCCTAGAAAAATCTCTTATTAACCCACTTATTATAATGAAAGAAATTGCAGTTAGTGTTTTTTTTTCTTCTTTTTTTATTGTTTATTCTGTAACAATAAAGTACAATAAACGGTTATATGTAATGAATTTAAGTTTTTTGCTTTATATAAACCTAAATAAATTTTTAATTTAGTTTATCCACACTATTTTTCCAGTTACATAAACGATGTACAGTTCCACATGAACTAAAAAAAAACTGTATTTAAATACAGTTTAATAACGACAAGCAGTGGGTAAAAATTATACGATCTACCGGGCGACATCGGCAATGCTGGGAAGTCATTTCAAATTTCCTGTCCGATATCAAATTGTTGGACGTGATGCACTGTGAATGACCCGTTTTTGAAATAACGGAGTAAAGCAGTAATTTGTTTTTTTTTAATAAGTAACTAAATTGTACTGTAAATACATTGTACTGTACATTGCAACTTCATAACAGTGAGTGGTAGGTAGGTAGAAAATTGCGGAACCTACCGGGCGTGTCTGGCAATGCTGTATATGTTGAGGTTATTTTGAAATTGCCTGTCCAACAGTAACTTTTGGAACGCGTGATTCAACCTTGGAATGTGAATGCCCCATTTTTTTATTCACTGTATTAAGTTAATTAGTCTGTGGCATTACTATTTAGGCTGTGCCGATTAATACACGTCAATCCACAGAGTACTTTGGTACTTTATAAAGGATCAAAGATATTGTCTATGGTTCGAGTTCAATAGTTGGGGTAGTTTTTCCGGTTTTCTTTTTCTCGTTGGATATACACTTTGTTTATTATTATTTTCTTGAAAGTTAGATGTGTTGTTAAATCACATATAAATTGTCAAGGATTATTAGGGTTTCTCGCTTCGCAAAAAATATAATACAGAGTGTAATAATTAATCGAAAATCCAACAAGATCTTTTTCCATTTCCTTTCATAAAATGAGTGAGGATAATGAGGAAGAGTATAAATTTGCCGCCTGTACGTTCTTCGCGAAGAACCACCCAGGAGAATCTTGTGGCAGCAACGGATTGCCATTAACGCCTAGCTCTATCACTATTCTAGGCAGTGCTCAGAGATTGTTGACGATAGAACATCCCAATTTATGCACCTACTTGGATATTATTCGCGGGAAACATGGTAAATATGCATTTACATGCTAGCATATCTCTCCTCTCCTCTCCTTTAAAAACAATCAATTCAAGAAGTATGTGAAAAGAAATACATACATTCCGTTTAAAAGTATACCTAATGGGTGCTGAAAATAAAAGTGATCCAATAAATTATTTATTACAGAAAGGATCATAGTTGTAACTGAAGTCATAGGCAAGCCTTTATCAGAATGGAAATCCAAGTTTTCATATGAAGAAATAGCAAATATTGCTATACAAGTGGCAAACGGGATGCAGTTCTTACATCAGCAGGATATTACACATAGAACACTGTCTGATGATAATATATTACTGGACAGTAGTGGTCATGTGAAGCTGTTTAACTATGGAATGTACTATATGACTAATAGTGGAAGCCAAGTACCTTTTCCTCTTGGGTTAGTTTTACTGACTTTGTTTATGACTAATATGTATATTTATTTATATATTTATGTATATGTAAATACAAAAAATATAGATATGCATATATATAGTTATACACACATATATATATGTGTATATACAGACACAAGGCAGTTCTCATACTGTATCTCAGGTTTTATTTTCTCAATTAAGTATCAATTTACTGTAAACTTTAATTCTAAATGATTTTTTTGTAGCAGGACCTTGCATTTTACTAATACACAAACATAATTATAAGAATTTGATAATGGTAATCTTATGTTGAAAGCATGTCCGCAGCAGCATGACCAGTATACCAATTTCTTTATAAGCACTGCTGTGTTTAAGTTGGAAGGTTTTAATTATGTAGAATACACAGGAAAGGTGGCATTCAAATGTACTGAAGAGTAGCAATGCTAGCTAAAGTAGTATATAAGGGTAAACCTCATATAGTACCTCAGTCATATTTGAGGGTGGGTGTAGATATCCACGGGATGCGGTGACCACTTAATATCAGGTGGTCAACATGCTCATATGCTGTTATAATAAAAAAGAAATCTTAGGAATTGTAAAAAAATGTAATAGATTCAAATGTACCATGAGATTTAATAAGTGAAATCCTTCTAGTCTTCCCAGATACCTGAGCCCAGAGACAATATTGAATGGAGGGGGGCCATTAGCAGATGTATGGACTTTCGGCATCATCCTTCTAGAGCTGTGTATTGGTAAATTGTGGCACAACCTTAAACCAGGTCCCATTCTTAGGAGGATACTTACTCTAGTCCAAGCTAACAACCCTGCTGAAAGAATTGCAAGAGAACATGACTGCATTGATGCCTATAAGGTATTAAAACCATCAATGTGATGTAATTTAAATAATTCTACTAATAATTGATAACAACAACAGTTGTTTGCTAAACATTAAATAAAATTTATATTCAATCAATTTTTATGTGCAAGAGAGTACTTTTTGGCTCTCATTATCACTGTTTTTCAGGTAGACTGTAATGTATGGTATATTTTCTAACCAGCTGCCATTTGTATCATCATCATCAACCCATTATTGTCTCACTGCTGGGCATGGGCCTTCTCTCAGAGATGAGAGAGTTTAGGCCATAGTCCACCACGCTGGCCAAGTGCGGATTGGCGGACTTCACAT
>DWKW01002820.1:0-10603 GCA_018250115.1 Doberes anticus
TCTCGACCCCACTACGGCGGGTCGAGATTCAAATCCCGGTGCGCACTTCTGTTTCCCGAACTAATATCTATTCTAAATTTTCGAAATTACGTGCGTATTATGAATTAATTATCAATTGCTTTAACGGTGAAGGAAAACTCCGTGAGGAAACCTGCATGCCTGAGAGTTCTCCATGCAAGTGAAGTCCGCCAACCCGCACTGGCCAGCGTGGTGGATTATGGCCTAAACTCTCTCATCTCCGAGAGACGAACCGTTCCCAGCAATGGGACAATAATGGGTTGATGATGATATCACCAGTAATGTAACCTGAACATGTAAGAATGAAACGACAGCGCGCACCTCCTCTTCGTTCCCAATTAACTTAGTGTGAAAATTATATGTACAAAGATTGTGTAACTTACCAATTACATCCCATATCTCTTTATGATCTATCATTACCTCATGGTAGTTGTCCGGGGGATTGGTTTCCTTGTTAGAAGTTATTATAGTTACATTGTGACCCCGGCGTGCCAATTCAAGACCAATTGGCCGCAGGAATATGTAGTGAGACGTGGAAGTGAACGGAAAGATTACTAAAATATTCGCAGAATCGGTTCGCATTGCGAATATTGTTAACAATACAAACAAACTTTGTGCTACCTGAAAGTACAATACAGGTATTACGGAAAAATACGTATTAATATGAAATTGAGTGTACCCTAGTGAGTGATAGCCTAGTGGTTAAACATCTCGACTACTCGCTGCGGTGCGGTGTTCATGTCCCGTGGATTAACTATTTCGAAGTTACGTGAGTATTAGATATTTATTATTACAAGCTTAAAACTTGATGGACGCTATGGAAGCCTGCATATCGAATAGTTCTCCATAATGTTCTGAAAGGCATGCGAAGTCTGCAAATCCGCAAAGTGGGGCGGACTATGGTATAAGCCTACTCACCTCTGAGAGAAGAGCTGTGCCCACCAGTGAAAATGTTATGGGTTGATGATGATGACGCATTGAAATGAGAGGTCTGAAGGTAAATCCTTATTTAAAGAAGAAGTTAAAAACAGTATCATATAATAGACAGATATGTATAAACACAAAACTGAATCCTATTAATATTATATATGCGAAAGTTTGTGAGGATGGATGGATGTATGTTATTCTTCACGAAAAACTATTTAAATTAATGAAACTTTACAATAATATAGCATACATCAGAATAATACAAAACAATAGGCTATAATTTATAAAGGTATTGCGTAAATTCGTTGAAATATAACGATTAGTGTTAAGTAAGTCGGAAAAAACTTGTCTACGAGCTATTGTGGCGTGCGCTGCAAAAACTGTAAGATGTAGAAATCTTACAGTATAAGTCGGTGACAGTATGTATGTATGTATATATCTATCTTTTATGTAAGCCATTATAAAATTTTTTACTTTATCTCCAATGAACATTTTACAGTAAAAAATTGATTCTTATCAAAATAAATACTATTATCGCTTCTGATGTTTAAAGTAGATAAACATTGTATTTTAGACTACATAATTTGGAAAAGTATTTTAAAAGTTACAACGGTCAGGCCCCGCTACTAAAATATCTCTATTGAATGCACGCCAGTGAAATGTACCTCTTACACTCAAGCCACAGAACTGATTTGGATGAAATTTGGTATCGAGATAGGATCCTTATCCTAATTATCTTATGTCCTTACATCAAAATTATCTTAAGTCCTTACATAAGATAATTTTGATCACCGAAGTCATCCCTAAAAATGATTATAAAGGTGGATGAAATTTACTATGAGAGTGCGGCTATTGATAGATCACCTGTGGGTTAAAGTAAAATATATACGAGGACGAAGTCGCATATAAAATCTAGTAGTTTTATAATTATATCATTTTAAGGTAAATTGATGTTGGACTACAACAATTCCTTTGTAATGAAAACGGCTATGAATTCGAAATTTTAAAAAGCATTTTTTTTATTTTTCCAGGTTGTAAATTTTAATATACAAATACATTTTAATGACAATGAACTCATATTTTAACTTGATTATTCGCTTGAGAGAGCTTTCAAAGTTAGGTATCTCTCAGTAAAAAAATGTATCTCGTACTAAAAACAGTAAATACGTTATTTATGATTTTTAAACTGTGATGAATTTAACAATCATTAATTAATTTTCAGTCAAGTGAACTTATAAGCAAATTTCCGAAAATATCCCTTTTTTTCTGTAATAACTAAGAACTTTTTCCAATGAAGCTTATTGTTTGAAACATGTTGTAAAAAATTTAGAATTATCATAACACTCACCATTTTATTCCCTGTTATTTAACAGTTAACGTTTAACTTATATATTTCCAATATTAATGAAACAATTAAGCCTAGTTTTATTATTATTGTATGAATAACTGAAACATTTTACATAGGATTGCAATTTTAATTTTCAAACGTAATTTAAATCACTGTTACAATTAATGCTGGCGTTTCGCTTCATGGGTAACTGTGTAGTGTACTAAACTTCAGATAAAATATAAATTTCGACTTGCTGCCATACTCGTACGTTAATGTAGTGTATGTAACATCAACAGGACAAACAGTAGATACAGTAATGTATTATTTATATAATGTGTTTACCCGAAAAGGGTAGAATATGATAATGATTTGATTTATTGACCATAATTTGTTACATATAATTTTTGGAACCCAGACTCCTAGATAAGCGTGAGCTGTGGCCTAGAAATCGGTTCCTTCCCATCAAGGTGCCACAATAGTTATGGTTATAGTCCCAAATCTTACATAGTTAAAAAATAAAATAAAAAACTATATTCTATACAAGAGTACATTCTTGCGATTGAATGAGTGCATGTTTGTGCGTGTGTGTGTATGAGTATATATGTGTGTAATAGTGTGTGTGCGTGTGCGTGAGTGCGTGTCTGTCTGTCTGTCTGATTGCGTGGATAATTTTACTTAATTATCTATTTAATTCTGTAATTTACAAATTAATTTGTTAGTAATATTTCTGTCTCGTTGTATCTTTAATTTTATAGTTTGTCACATTTCCAGTGATGATCTTATATTTATTTAATATATTTGGTCTTTTGGGTTTTTGAAATAATTTGGGTGTATAACTTATATTGTGAACGAACAATGTAACCTATTTTGTTCACTTCTATTGACAAACAAAGCTTTTCCTCACTGGTTAGTATCGTCGATGGCTTCTGAATCTGCCCAAAGAGTTATTAATTAACATATTAAATTGATATTTCTTTCAAAACATATAGTTTTTCAACCAAACCAAGATTATCTTGGTCTGTTTGAGTGTGTTCGCTAAACAAGCAAGAACTGTTCAATAGATTCGGACGAAACTTTCACAGTTTAAAACTTATCTTAAATTCTTCTATATGCTTGGACATGATCGGTACAGTAGAATCAGAGCTACAGCTTGATCTTTCTTTATTTTGGTCCATCACACGAGATTAATAAATTTTTTAGATTGTTTTTTCACTTTAAGCAGCGACGTTGTAGCGGGGGGTAGTCTTGTCTAGTATAATATAAAATAGCATTAATATTTCACAATATTTTTCTTTTCATTCTTCCGCAATAGTAAGTACACGCCCTTGAGACGATGTTCAGGCAAGCGAGGTTGTAGCAGATACTTAGGAATAAGACCGTCGACGTTTGAATAGCTTTTCAAAACTATAAACGCTCGGTAATGGCCACTACAAATCCGTATCATTGTTCGAGGCAATGGCTGTTTGTTAAACAATTAGAGTCTCAATAAATTGGTACGTTCTGTTCGCTTTCAGAGGAGTGAATGCTGCTGTTGAAAATAAAGTATAAATGGTAATATGATAAAGAATACTGTTTTATATATACATATATATTACGTAATAAACGATATGACACTCTATAATAATACTAATATTTTGTGTTTTATTTCTTACTTGATCTTGCAAAAAGTAATGTACCTACAGATTTTTAATAGATTTCATATAAGGATAGCGTGAATCCCGGATAAGGAAATAAACTGAGTTTGAACACGACGTATCAATCATAACCTAAGGTATGATTAGACCAGACCGCTAGGCTAGCTAGACTACGTGTATGTACGTGTATGTATTTGTGGAAGTATAATTTCGAGCACAATATGTAATATCCCTAATATCACTATTGTGTTCTAAATACATAGTTAATAGATAATTAGCTATCACTCGCTGAAACTAAATGTTCACTGCAGGCCATGGACATCCACATCAAACCTCAACTAGGCCAAAGGCAGTTTTCACACTGCTGCTTTACGGCATAAATAGGTGTTGGTGCCACCGCAGGCGAGCCTTTGACATAAGACTCTACCACCGTAGATTAAAAAAAAACCTTTTTAGTTAAGGGATTTTTATTATTTACCATTAGGAGTGTGAGCCCACAAGTGGAACATAATGTTCATTGTAACGGTGTAACTATAGCCATCATTAAGGTATAACGATCTCGATGTACAATACCCAGTATATTAATAAGCCCGAAAGCTCCACAAAATTGTTTATTTTACACTGTCTCTGTATCGGTAGTTATTAATCTCTGGGGAATAATAATGATGAATAAGGGTAGGAAGGGCTAAACAAAAGGTATTTTGGCTAATGTTTTGCCATTTGTAGTACCCAAGCACCCGGGACCCGAGATATCCTTTGTATGGCGTATCGCACTAATACACATACAAGGTTAATCAATTAATAAATCTGTAAGCTCTGCCACTTTGTTTATTAAAAGGTTATTTAGGAAATGACATAAATGAGAAGTAGATTTTTAGTTAAATAAATTCCACCACCCAGAGATTGACTGGAAGTGATTGTTTCCTTGGCGATAAGGCCGCCTTTTGTTAGGTCCTTGATACATCCAAATGTATTAATAGGTAATACTACTTTTGTTATTTGTGTACAAATAAAGAGTATATGTAATGTTTCGTTTTATTTGAAGTTGGAAGTTAAATTTTGCAGTTAGTACGGTGTTAGTTTTTGTAGTTAGGCAGAAGGCACTTGTTAGGAGGTATTCCAACTTAGTCCTCTGGAGAACATACAACCATCTACATAAAACCTAACATAGGAGTTCCGTCCTAGTTGAAGTTTGATGTGGATGTCCATGGGCTGCTGTGACCACTCAACATCAGGTGGCCTGCATGCTCGTTTGCTAGTCCGTTTGCATAAAAAAAGGTAGTACAAGTTCACGTTCGTCGACCTTTGGATGCTTGGACGTTACGATCAAGGTCAAGTATTTTGCTGTTAAAAATGTAACAATACAAGAGACAAGTACGTCAGTATCCAATCGGAAATAGAACTGTAATGTAATTTATTAAATTAAATGGTAGATTTTTACATATTTTTTATATTAACAGTATAGCAAACGAGCATACAGACCGCCAGATGTTAAGTAGTCACTGCAGGCCATAGACATCTACCTGTACCAAACCTCAAGTAAGACGGAAGTGCGATCTAAGGTTGTACGTGGATGCGTTGTTACTCCTGAGGACAACGTTGGAATGCCTCTGGTACAGTGTCGTCTGCCTAACTGCACCCTTCAAACCGAAACACAGCTGATCTCACACTGCTAATTAACGGCAGAAATAGGCGCAGCGATCGTGCCACCGCAGCCTAGCCGTCGACATAAGACTCTTCCACCATAAAAAGCCTTAAAAGCGCAGAGCCTCATCTTTGGCTCATTTGCGTGGATACCAACGCTGCTACAAAACTGTTGTGTTCCGGTTATGCAAACTACATTGAGACAGGTGACCTTGCAATTTGTATCAAGGAATAGCAACACATCTACTTACGACACCAAATGGAACTTCTTTCGTATATGATACATACATTTCAAACGTTGTTTTCAAATACTAAGTCTAGCAATAGAAAAAAAAACAATTTGAATGCCTCCTAGTCTGTAGGTAAGGCTTGTAAATAAGTTTGCAACGATTACGTTATGACATTTAATTAAAATGATGGAAAAACTTTTTTATGTGTATGATTTTCTTTCTCTTAACAGTTTTTCCTTTCATAATTCCTTTCCTTAACATATTAAAAGCAATCTAGTAATATTATACAAGTAATGAATAAATCTACGTTTTTATGGAATTGCTAATAAGCGCCATCTATTATACTACATCATAATTACAATAGTCTTATACTTGTCTACTTGAGTGCCATCTGTCAGGCCATAGGTCAACTACTTGGTTGGTTAATATATTATGTTATGTTAATTTGCTACTAGATGGCACATCGTATGGAGTAGAATTTTGTACATTAAAACATAAGGAAAAAAAACACAGGTATTGTTTTAACTTTAATTTTATATTGAGTACCAGTAGAAGCCTACTTATGGTACGATTGAAACTTTTTGAGTTTTAACGCCTGATGTTAAGTCACTGCAGCTGCAGATGGAAGTCCAATTCCATGTCCGAGCTCAAATAGGATTTTAATGTTTTAATTTAGAATTTGTACTATAATTATAACTTTGAGACTCGTAATACGTATGTGTTATGTACCGTTTTTGCGACATAGCAAAAACAAAACACTTAGCCATACTACAAATCTATTAGTATTTAACTTCTTATTTTTTGCGTGTTTAATGGTAGAACTGAGGGACAAACGGACGAACAGATGGCATAGGCGTATATACAACGTATTTGATAACATAGCACTATAGTTCTATTATAGTTGCGATAGAGATGTACCTGTCTGTTGTATTGTTGTGGTACATTGTAGTTCAATAGACAAAAAACTTGACCATGATTGTAACATTCGTCAAGTTTCCGAAGGTCAACGAACGTAAACTTGACCTTCTTATTTCGAGTAAAATAAAATCTATACAATACAATACAGATAATATTTACGTAATAGGGTTGCTAAATCATAAGGGACCCTAGAAGTCCACGTTGATTGCGACTTAAAGCTACGTAATGTCTTATTTTATGTAAACTGGAAACAAATTAAATTTTGGTAATAGTATATTATATCAGTATAATATGATCAGATTTAGGAACGACATTTAACATAAAATGCATTAAAAGACGTTTTAATAAAACGCTTCACGAGATAACATAAATACTACCCACAATAAAATTAGATAGTGTAGTATGGAATACATTATCTTTAAAAAAATCTTCTTTATTTTTGTATTTATATGATATGTACGTATAATAATACAATACATTATAATGCATTGTCAGTATTTTTCCAAATAATAATTATTTCTTTTGTAACGAATTCACAGTGTTATTTGAAGTTGATATTACAGTTGTACAAATAAATCCGTTGATGGTGATCAACGTAAGTCTGACTTAAAATATTTTATAATAAGTGTAGGAAACGCGAAGGTCACACATACAAGTAAGACATCGGTCTCCTTGCAGATGAGAATGATTTAAGCCATAGTCGGCCACGCTTGCCAAGTGCGGCTTGTTGGAACTAATGCTAAATACCAGCCAACCTCGAGATGTGCAGAGAAATACTAAGGCGGTACAAAAAGGAAGTATAAAAAACTGAAAACTTTCAGAAAGAAAAGTAATTTCTTATAGGCACGAAAATTTGAAGTGCATGCCGACATTCGAACCCGGGGCCATCGGAGCGGGAGACCGATATAAAATCACTAGGCTACGAATATCTCTACTTCTTATTAAAGTTATTCAAAACTATAGAAATCGATAATATGTTCCCGGCCCTTGAACTTTATATTAGTGCTATTTAGGATTTTTTTATTTTTAATATTTAAAATAAATCAGAACAACGCAAGTTTAGTGTGTATTAACACGTTTATTGTATGGATACATTTTATTTTATTTCACTCAATATTAGCAATAAGTATCTGATTTTGTTACCGAAACATAAATGTAAGTTTTATTCACTAATATAATTATCATCTTCGATATTTAAAATCTTTAAGTAAGTATTATAGAGCTCCCACACTGCAGTCGCTTTCTGTTGAACCATAATTATATTTCTTCGTAAATAAAATATACAACATATCAATGTTACTACCGAATGACACTTTTGACATAAACATAAAATAATTCATGATTTCTTTAATTTTATTTGACGTTACGTCACCGCTATTGATAGCGTAATGTTATCACATAACGTCACATTCTAGAGACGCATCTCAACAGAACATAACTGCTATGTATTATCTTTATATAATAAAACGTCATTTTCATTGGACGGAATTCGATCACTCTTTTGGGTTATCAAAGTAAAATTAGTAAAGCTATATGACTTTTTACATGATAAAGCAACTTACATTAAATTAACAATAATCGTTAACGTATGCAGTTATTGTGAAAAACTTATGTCTAAGGCCTACAACAGTTCAGTCTGCTCGTGACTCTGGTCAGTTATTATGTAATCAAAATATGGCAAATCAATAATATTTCACATCCGCAAATAGAGAATCTAATAATCTCTAATCTTTTCCATCACTCGATAATTACTTCGCCTTTTTTCTGTGTACACAGGAGCAGTTCCATTCTTAGATTCATATTCTACAGATGGCGAACGCACTCCGTTTTCGTAATATTTCACCACGTGAGGCTCGCCCTTATATCCGCGGCTTTTTGTTACCGAATTCACTTCCCTCGACTCAATAATCTCTTTTGAACGTCCATCTTTTGACGGAACGATCTTTTTGCTCACCGTTTCGACAGTGTCAGTAACGCTAGGCCTCTCCGGATCGCCGGAACGCGTCGTGTATCTGTATGTTTCAGAATAATTGTCGCTACTATTGCTTCCCCGCCGATTCGCCGGCGATTTTAATCTCGTCTCCAAACGTGATACGAATGGGCTCGTCTCCCTTTTCGTTGAATCAGTTTTATACAATGGTATCTTTCGTTCCTCAGATATCCGGTCTTTGTAGTGCGGAGTTGGTGTACCGTATCTGGACGATAATCTGCTACCGTCCGATTCATCGTCTGCATGCAGCGTTTGATACAACTCGGGCGCTCGTTCGCGCAGACCTTTTAAGAATATCTTTTTCTTATCAGTTTCATCGTACGATTTACTGTAGCCATTTGTATGACCGTTGCTTATCGGTTGCGTTTTGCCGTAACGAGCTCCGAACAGGCCGTCACGTCGGCGCTCTGTTTCACGGGACACGGCGTCGGCGAGATCGCGTTGACTTCGGTTGATTATGGATACGATCCCTGGACTTTTCAGTTGCTCGGGAGTCTCGTCGAGACGACTTAAATGTGGGTTTGATTTGTACATCGTGGAGTAGTTGCGGCTCATTCCTGAAACGTAGCGAGGATGTGTTTCCTGTTCAGGTGCGCCCATAGCAAAACTTTTGCTTCTGTTGAGACCCTTGTAAGTCCGCGCCGGCTTCGCTGGGCCGGGCGGATAACCGTTCACCTTTCCCTCAGGTGGTGTAGGTGCGTTTGATATGTTGATGGCACTACTTGATCGCTTATTGGGAGTGAGGCGATGCCAGTACTTACTGGAGCTAGGTTTCTCGGTGGGTTTTTCTTTGCGGTCATGCAACTTACGCGGAAGGGTTTGAGTGTTTCGAGTGTAATCCTCCTCTGCTTCGCTGTTTGGATTTAGCCGACTCGTCGAGTGGCTGAAGCGACCGAGAGTATTCGAGAACTGGCCCCTGAAACGTAACAAAAACATCCATTAAAATATGATTAGTATATCATGATCGCAAGCCGGGCGAAGCCCACGTATACTCATTGTTATCTTGTGTATCATAAAAACTTGTAATGCTGTGTTTTGGAACGTAATTGGATTCAATAGGGAATCTCTGCCTACGCTCCTAACGACGGTCTTTGTTTATGTAGTCTGATCGCAACGCCTGTCTCGTTTTAAATTACACTGGAATCTATCAAGTGCGACGTGAGTTAAACAAATTAGTCGTACATAACGAACAAAACCTACGATAGTACAAAAAGAGACCAACTACTAACAAGATAATGAGATAAAAACTATCAGGATGCCTGTACAATCTGCAATGATACAAAGTAATTAACATCAGCATGCGACACCTAAACCTACACCTGCTGTTTATTGAGACATACTCTCGCAATGAGTCACAAGTCGATCGTCATTAACGTCGTCCAATAGTTCTTATTAAAGACTGTTTCACTGAGTAAACATGACTGAGTCAACATTCGTGAGCTAAATAAGGGCTCTTTTGCTCAGACCGCTTATTTACCCTTACTAGGCAAAGACCACGGACGATGACAGATTAAAATGGCAAGATATGCCGGAACGTGAACTGACGTGACTTGATTGAAGCCAGTTGACAAGTTTTGATTGATTTAAAAGTGGTTTTGATTCTTTTTTGGGAATTTATTAAAAACATGTAGTTTTACTTTAAGAGTTGTGGTCATATTTTTAAGTCATTAGTAAGTTATATTTTTAAACATTAAATAAAGTTTTGTTACATTCTTAGCACTTACAAGTTGTAAAAGTAATATTTTTAGTAATAACAGAGTAATCAGAGTACAGCTCTGAAATGAAACCATGAGTCTGAAGCTTTATTGTCCATAGTTTAATTCGACCATTATAAATTACTAGATGACGCCAGCGACTTCGTCCGCGTTGTAACTAAACTTATATGAATTTATTTTACATGGAGGCATGCCAA
>DWKW01002821.1:0-10602 GCA_018250115.1 Doberes anticus
TCGTATGTGGATGCGTTGCTACTCATGAGGACTAAGTTGGAATGCCTCTTGTCCGGTGTCCTCTGCCTAACCCCACCCTTCAAACCGAAACACAGCAGTTCTCACACTGCTTTAACTGCTTTCGACAGAAATAGATGTAGCTGTGGTGCCGCCGCAGGCGAGTCTTTGACATAAGACTCTACCACCATCAAAACATACGCGAAGTCTCGTTACGTGCTTCTTCTACTAAGTCCAAAGGTTCCGAAACATCGGCATTGGATGTTAGACTAGTATTTGGTACTGGTATTTAATACGATCGCGTATAATTGGCAGTACGGCACTGACGAAGAGATAGGGCTGGATATTCACCGCGCGACCAGCACTCTGTGGTGGAGATGAACGGTCCAAGAACCAAAATTCTTCTAGCTTCGCGGCCGTACCGGTACTAGTACAATCCGAGCACCCACCTCGACTTCCTCGTCATCGCGGCTCTCGCCCGCCTGGTCGATAGACCGGTCCTCGTCTTCCACGTCGAACTCGCTCTCGCGCTCCTCGTACTCCACGTTCTCGTCCAACTCCTTGAAGTCCGGCGCGAAGGCCGACCAGTTCTCCACTTGGTTCTGTGCCCAGATTGATACGACGCCTGAAAACAATCTGGTAATCAATAAGACTCGCCACGACGGTGAAGAAGGCCTGCGCTGGCAGGCGAACCCTCGACATAAGACTTTTTTTAAATAATAGAGCAGCATACGAGCACGGGCCTCCTGATGTTAAGCGGTCACTGCAGCGTATGGACATCCACATCAACTAAGATAGGAGTTCTATCTGAGGTCGTACGTGGATGCGTCGCTACTCATGAGGACTAAGTTGAAACGCCTCTTGTCCAGTGTCTACTGCCTAATCTACACCCTTCAAACCGAAGCACAGCATTTCTCACACCGCTGCTTTATGGCAGAAATAGGTGGCGGTGGTGTCGCCGCAGACGAGCCTTCGACATAAGATGCTACCACCATCGTAAGACTCTACCAGCATCAAACACAAAATACAAGAGCAACCCTCACCAGCGCTAATGCTTGCGATGATAGGCCGTATCGGATGCCAGACGACATCCAGCAGCAGCTCCCCCTTGGTCCCGTGTAGGATCTTGACGATGTTCCCGATGGACTTCTCCCAGATGTAGAGCGCGTGCTGGCGTGCAGAGCCCGCGCATATGTACTCGCCGTCGCCGGAGAAGCAGCACTTCTTCCATGTTGTTCTGGAAACGTTCAACTCTACGTTACTGTCAATTTCCAGCTTTTTTTAAAAAAAAAAAAAATATTCAAATTGAATAGCAAACGAGCATGCAGGCCACCTGCTGTTAAATGGTCACTGCAGCCCATGGACATCCACATCAAACCTCGACTAGAACGGAACTCCTATCTGAGGTTGTATGTAGCAACGCATCCAGCGTTGCTACACCAGAGGACTAAGCTGGAATGCCTCCTGTCCAGTGTCTTCTGCCTAACTGCAACATTCAAACCGAAACAGAGCAGTTCTCACACTGCTGCTTTACGGCAGAAATAGGTGTGGCGGTGGTGCCGTCGCTGGCGAGCCTTTGACATATGACTACGGTTTGAAGGGTGTAGTTAGGCAGAAGACGCTCAACAGGAGGCAGTCCAGTCCAACTTCCAACAGCTCTCAGGAGTAGCAACGCATCCACATACAACTTCAGACAGGACGTTGTCCTAGTTGAGGTTTGATATGGACGTCCATGGACAGCAGTGACCACTTAATATCAAGTGGCTTGCATGCCCGTTTGCCCGGTTAATATAAAAAAAACCTTTATGGAGCAACTGGGTCCGGCCGGAGGCTTAGTATTTATAACTATTATTATATATAAACCTACATGCGTTCCAGTTAAAGTATGAACAGTAAAATGGTGAAGATAGAATTAAATAAAACTCACTTATTGACTAAATCTTGTAGTTTCTGAATTGGGTCCGGTTCGCCGTTTATTCCACATTTCAGGGCTGTTCTTGTGTCGTAAACTCTTATCACTCTGTCTGATGTATTCACTAAAAAACAACTAAATAACTTTGGTTAAAAATCAGTGACAGTGTACATATAGAGTGTAGTTAGGCAGAAGACACTGGACAGGAGGCATTCCAACTTAGTCCTCTGGAGTAGCAACACATCCATATACAACCTGAGATAGGGTTCCGTCCTAATTGAGGTTTGATGTTTGATGAGTTTAATCCTAGTTTGGGGCCATAAGTAAGTTATTTTTTCTTTTAATATATTATCTAAAAATAACATTAATAAGCTAATATTACTCGTTTAACACATTCTTTCCTGCAAGGCTCTATGTCAAACACTGATGACTATACCTACCCAAAAATGACAGAAGTAATTAAAAACACTATTTCAATTTTAATTATAGTTTAACAAATTCTTTTAATGTAATGATAATTTAATATGAAAAAATACTTCAATTTACTTAAAAGAATAATAGAAAAAAATATTATATTGACTGGAAACTCACTCCCCTCTCCTAGCGAACTCAATGCTCTTTATACTAGTGGTACTGGAAGTACCAACTGTTATTTTGAAACTAGCCTTTACTGCGAGGGTCTGAGAGTCTAGAATCAGAATCTTTCCTTTAGCATTTCCTGTGTACACATGATCCCCTCTTCTGTCAAACGATGCTATTACATTTATGTCACCCTGTAAAGAATTAAAGTGTGATTGAAAAGCTTTAAACAAAGACAGTTTTCGTTTCATATAGTGAACAAGAGCTAGATGAGATCGAAAGGATTGATCGTGGTGGTCTTATGTCGAAGGCTTGCCTGTGGCGGCACCACCTCTGCACCTATTTCTGCCGTGCGAGAACTGCTGTGTTTCTGTTTGAAGGGTGTAATTAGGCAGAAGACACTGGACAAGAGGCATTCCAACTTTGTCCTCATAAGTAGCAATGCACTACCTCACATAGGACTTTCATCCTAAGCTAGGTTAGATGTGGATGTCCATAGGCTGCAGTGAACACTTAACATCAGGTCTGCATGTTCGTTTGCTATTCTACAAACATAAAAAAAAAAATTCAATTACTCAAATTATATAAACAATTCTGTTGCTTTGAAAGACAGATATCACAAAAAACAACCGCCCAGATTGGCGGACTCCACACACCCTTCTGAACATTATAAGATTTAAGACGGGCAGATTTTCTGCCAATGGTTTTATTTCAGTCAATGTTTGGAAAAAAAAACAATGTTTGGAAAAAAGCTTGCATCCAGTATATACAACAAAAGTTAACTTACATCATCATCAATCGGTAATATCTTATGATCCCCATCAGTGTCTACTAGCAAAGCAGCATGTCGCATAGGGCAGACCAAGAACCTCTTGTCGTTCCGTGGATCAAATTGCACCCTCAAGATGGCTGTGGGGAATCTGTACCTCTGCTCGCATTCCCCTGATAGAATATCCCAAATACAAACATTGTGGTCGGTCGATGCTGACAATAGCTGAAAAGATATATCAAACTTTTTTTTGTATTTCAGTTCATAGTTATCGAATGCACTATTAAAATATAACGTTTCACACTCATAGCCCCACAGTAGGATTTAACCTGTGTTGTGGGTGCCATGGACACATACAGAAATTAGCACACAAACATCCAGACTAGATACAGAAATGTAAATTCATCATTCAAATTTCTGCCCTGCTGGGAATTGAACCCCGGACCTTCTGAACAGCATACCACACATTGACCACAGCGCTGTACTGGTAGTTAAATCTTAGTAGCGAGCTTGAGTAGTCTGAAACTTAGCCTGAATACTACTGAGTTAACAACTAGCTATGAAGTGCTGCCAAATAATGATTTTTTACTGAATAATTATGCCACATAGAAACATAATGGTAACACAAATTGTTTAACTGAAACCTTAATGAAACAATTTTTATTTATTATATAAACAGTATATCTGTTAATCTCTAGCACTAAGTGTTAGCTGAAAATAGCATATCACAGCTACAATATAAACTTTGAGGGCACTATGATAATAGCATAGATGGACATGGATATTAAACTTACCTTTTTGCAATTCCTTGACCAACTAAGACTACACACAGGGTATACATGAGCAGATATAGACTTTGCAATGCCTCTGGTGAGGAAATCCCATATGAATATCCTGCCATCATTGCATCCCACAGCAAGAAGGGTTCCTCGCCTGTTGAATGCGCAAGTCGCAGCAAGGGATATTGAGTCTAGTGTGCCGTCGAATTCCTGTTATAGAAATTTTGAAATGCTTTGGTAAGTGAATGAGAGAGAGTAGAAAATATGTAGTAACTTAAAATACAAAAATACTTGAACATTACACACCTCGGGGTAGTTCTGACCGAAAGATTCTGAAACATATTAAATAAGATTATTAATTTGTTGACGAAAACACTCCAAAAAACAATAAATATACTGATTTACAATAAAATTGTACGTATACATACCTAAAAGTTCTAAATTCATGATGCTTAGTTAATTACGTTTCGTTTAGTAGTTAATAACATTACATGTTAGTTTAAATAAGAAAATGATCTCGACTACGATCAAACCGCCTAAAATATATCTAAATGGACAATTTATTTACGTATATTAACATTACATTCCATAGAAACAAAACGGCATGTTTAAATCGTATATTATCCGTCCTGTCATAGTGATAGAACTCATAGATATTAAAATAGTTTTACGCCACAGAGTAATTTTAACACCAACGCTACTTATCGATTGGCATAATATGTCAGTGCAAAACAAAAAAATCTTTCTATGTTTAAAATAAAAAGATAATTAAACATAATTTGAGATAATTTAAGTAAAGTCTTACCATTTAGTTACTAGACGAATGGGTAGTAATATCTACATTATCTACCGGATTAACGTAGACGTAGGCAACATCTACGAACGTAAATGATGCATAATTATATAATCTAAATCTAATCTTTAGAAGAATCTAAATTTTATTATTCTATAGTTTACTATCATGTCACTAACCTCATTCATAAAATTTGTATATTCTTCGCGAAATGCCAGACTATAAAAAATACATTGAACTATAGGTACTCAAGATAATTATTATCGTACATGTACGTCATGCTTACGACGTGTGATGTACGAACAGTAGTATCGTACGCAAATTGTACGATAATTTCCATGACCCAAAATGTGCGAATTACGCCGATAGCCAGTAGCGCAGTTAAGAATATGATTTTTTAAAAAAGCTATGCATCTTTTGTTGAGTTACGAAAAAATTCACTTCAGGTTGTGAACACTGTTATACATAGGAGTCTGATTGTATGTTATACATTTTCACTTCATAGTGTATTTTTTGCTTTCAAAAATAGTTTATTTACACTATTTACAGCATTCACAGCGTATCTCAACAAACGAAATTCTTGACTTCAATCAACGATATTCACATTACATTCAGAGATTACAAATACAAACGTTGACTTGACGTTGATTTGAAAGATATGTTAACCGCACTCATTAAATTAATCAAATTTTAATACCTACTTATGTGTGACTAACAAAGCGGATATCTGTTGTTCCTCTACTCCATATTGCACCATATTTGTGCAAAAACACGGTCGTTGTATTAATGATAAAAATAAAAGTTGTGATCGAAAAAGTGACACTTCGAAGTTTGGTGTTGTTTGGCAAACAGTACAACTGTCAATTTACATTTCACAAACAAATACCAAAGTAAAATGTCTGATGATCCTAATGAATCGTCTTGGAGGGGAGTGCCTATAAATCAGATATACGGCGCGGAGACTCCGTGGGGTGCGCCAGAGTTTCCTCTCGTAAGGCCGTCTCCTCATCATACAGTTCTCTACCATGTCAGGAGCGATGGTACTTTAAGAGAAAGACCTCCGAAACCGCATATAGGCAAGGAGCAGTGGGACCAGTATCATGTGAGATTGCCATGCTCCAGCCACAGCTTGTATCCGGTCAAAGATGTGAGTAATTTTTTTAGAGGTTATTATAAGAGGAGGTATTGTTAGCATCAACCAATTATTATCCTGCTGATAGGCATGGGTATTGTCTCAGATAAATCTCATAACATTATCAACAATGCCTCTAGAATATTATTTTGAATTCTCCTGTGTACATGTTTCCTCACATTTTCCTTCACTCGTAAGTAAGTTCAGCAATATATTAATTTTAGAATATACAACCAGTCTAGTGCAGTGGTCAAAGCACCGGTCTACAGTTGGACATTAATGGGTTGATGATCAATTAGAGGTGCAAGCTGTTATTTGGATTTAATCTGCCAGAGTAGGAGGTCAAAATTTCTAACCAATAGGTTGTCACTCAATGTATCAAACACATTTTTATGTATTACAGGGATCTGGTGAGACACACTTAAAACAGCGCTGGGGTCTGATAAAGAATGCATTGTCCAAACCACTACGGAATAGTCAGGAGTTAGCAAATGCCATACTTAGTTATAACACAAAGTTTAAAGATAAATGGAGGTTCACTGTACTGCATAAGCTGTTTAATAAGGTGATATAGTAATTAGATTGTACTCATAACAAATTTAATGTTTACGATTTCATGTTGTCCAATAAGCTATATAATAATTATGTTATTCCATAATAAAAATTATTTTCTTTCATCAATTACTGAGCATATACATGTATTTGTTTGCTTTTTTTGGGCAAATAAAGATAAAGCTCTGTTATTTTAACTGGCCTATCTTATAATTACTGGCTTATAATTTTGATAGAATTGTAATTTTTAAATAAGAAGGTGTAATCAAGCACGTAATGATGTTAAGTGATCACCACCAATACATATCGACACTGACTTCAAATAGGTTTGAAGTCCTCTCCGAGGTTGTTTGTGGATATGTTCCTACTCATCAGAACTGCCTGAATGCCTCCAGTCCAGTGTATAATAATAATCAAATTTAAATATTTTCATAACTTTTTACATGCTCGGCCACATGTTGATTTGATGGCGGTAGAGTCTTATGTCAAAGTTTGTATGTGGCGGCACCGCCAGTGTGGTCACTGCTGTGTTTCGGTTTGAAGGGTGTAGTTAGGTGGAAGATACTGGATAGGAGGCGTTCCAACTTAGTCCTCAGGAGTAGCCAAATATCCACAGACCCACTACCTCAGATAGGACTTCTGTCCTAGTTGAGGTTTGATGTGGTTGTCCACGGGTTCCAGTGACCACTTAACATCGGGTGGCCTGTATGCTCCTTTGCTATTGAAAGTCATGGATGCAGGGATAACACTTTTTTGAGGCAACCATCCTAGCCTCATTTGACTGATTGTTTTAATACACTTTACAGTACTTAGAAAAGCATGAGACCAGGTATTTTTTCGATGTGACCTTGCCAGAGATTGTCAAACTAACGTTGGATCTTCCGAAACTCATTCAAGCACCAATACCATTGTTGAAGTAAGTATACAAATACATTTATATTAAGATCTTTAAAAATGAGCACCAATTGACTAAACAGTGGGATTTATTCCTGCTTATGGGAAAATCATCATTTACTGTTGATTTAGGCACTACACTAATCTACTTTGATGATGGTACAGTGTTATGTCGAAGGTTCGCCTGCAGCGGCACCACCGCTAAACCTATTTCTGCAGTAAAGCAGCAGTGTGAGAACTGTTGTGTTTCGGTTTGAAGGGTGAAGCTAGGCAGACAACACTGGATGGGACGCATACCAATGTAAAACTCTGTGTACTAGGGATTTATTGAGGTTCGACTCTCCATAACCCTATGGTTTCTATGTGAATCTATGGTGAATTCACATTTCGGTCTAGGTTAGTATTCTAGTTCCTGTGTGTGTCCATGGCACCCACAAAACAAGGAATCCTAATGATTACACATTATATTTACATTTCTGTTTCTGGTCTGGTGTTAGCATTCTTGTTTCTGTGTGTGTCTATAGCAGTCACTACAGTGGTAACTCTAGCATGGGCGTTTGATAATGAAGCATCAAAAAAGCTACGGCACAGTTCAAGTACTTGTAGTAATTAAGTGTAAAAACAAGATTGTTATGGTACACCATTTACATATATATATTTTTTTCTTATTCAAACAGAATAGCAAACAAGCATGAGGTCATCTGATGTTAAGTGGTCACTGCAGCAGCAGAGGTACATCCGTATCAAACCTCAACTATGACAGAACTCCTATCAGAGATTGTATGAGGATGCATTGCTCATCCAGAGGACTAAGTCAGAATGCCTCCTGTCCAGTGTCTTCCGCCTAACTACACCCTTCGAACCGAATTCACAGCAGTTCTCACACTGCTACTTCACGGCAGAAACGGGTGCGATGGTAGTGCCTGTACACTTACATGAATACATGAATTTAGGTTTCGGACATCATGAAATAAAATAAAGTTCTCCTTTATTTTTCAGACAGCACAAGAATCATTCGATATCTTTGTCACAACAGCAAATTGCTAGTTTATTAGCGAATGCCTTCTTCTGCACGTTTCCTAGAAGGAACTCTTCAAAGCGGGAGTCTGAGTATTCTTCATATCCAAATATAAACTTCAGTAGGTGAGTAGTAACATCAGCTATTTAATTATCTATATGAGGTGGCTATATGTCATTTTCTGTTTCTGACTGTAGATGAATTCACTATTTATTGGAAGTAGATTTTTCAATATTGGCAATTCATGGGCTTCTTCAAAGGCAATGCAGTGCATAAACTTCTTAAGTGCTATCAACACATTACCTATATGGTATTGTTTTGCAATAAGGGAAGTGTGAACACTAACCATCAGATGTTTATTTTAGATAATAGATTATTTAGATAGATTTTTTGGAATAACATGCCAGCCAGATTTTAAGTGGACCCTGCAGCACATGGACATCCGCAGCCAACGTAGAACCAAAGTTCTATCTGAGGTTGTATGTGGATGTGTTGCTGTGCATACTGCCTATGCTCAGCTGATTAAACCGAAAACTGTCATACAGCAGTGGCAACATTCCTGCTTGACGGCAAAAGTAGGTGCTGCGGTGGTGCCGCCGCAAGCTACCCTTCGTCACAAGACTCGACCGCCATCATGATGGTGGCATGGTTTTAAAAAATGTATGCATGTTTTTCTGTAAAAACTTACACGAGTTGCTGTCACCACTTAATGTAAACTACATTTGCTATTTGAATTGTAATAAAATGTATGGTTGCTGTAAAATCAGGTACATGTCAAGTTAATTTCCACTTGTTAATTAATCTCTTTGAACAATAAAACATCATCTTGATTTAATTATTTGCAGGTTATATGAAAGTTCAGCATCGAGGTATGCTTTGGAGAAAATGAAGTGTATCTGCCATTACTTCAGAAGAGTTTGCTCTAAAGGTGACACTATATTATTGAATGGTATAAACCATTAGACTACCGCCTGTTACGTTGTGGCTGCAAAAGAGTGTGACTTTTAATGTACCAATTTTAAGTGACCTCTCAGATATGTGAAAGCGCTTTCAACAGAGCAATCTAGCCATATCAGATTCTAATGGTTCTAACTTTTTACAGTACTTAAGTGTTAACTTTTTTCTATTTATACTAACGAGGTAGCAAACGGACATGCGGGCCACCTAATATTAGGTGGTCAGTGCAGCCCATGGTGTTTTACATCCAACCTCAAATAGTACAGAAGTATTATGTCTGGTCATTTGTGGATGCGTTGTTACTCCCCGGGACATATTGGAATGCCTCCGGTATAGTATATTCTGCCTAACCACAGACCTTGTAGGTACAAACAACCCACTTAGGTTGACGTGTCTCGAGCTTCAAGAGCTCAGGCATTAGTATACAAAAAAAAAACACAGACCTATAATCGTAACACAGCAGCACGCTGCTGGTTTACGGCAGAAATAGACTTTGCTTTAAACTGTTGTCCTAATTATGCTTTTTATAGAAGAGCGGTTCTGTGTTGACCGGTGACTAGTTCAATGGATGGTTGCATCAGAACAATAATAAGAAACCCATTCTTGCAGCGCAGTCCCAACTGGCGTGGTCACGTTCTCGCGTCGCTCCGTACCGCCCAAGAAGTGTCCGGACTGGATTCGATCCACGAAGCTTATATCTGCTTTACCGGTACACACAGATTCAGATTTGTACATTGAGCATGCTGACGGCCTGATACAAGTGGACTTTGCTAATAGGTGAGTGGTTTTAAAGTTTTCCATGGGTTAATGAGGGTAAATTAGTGGCAAGGTGAACAAAAAGACAACTCATAGCACATGGCAGATGATAGAGCAGTTAACACTGAGAGAGTTCAGAAGTTATAGACTAACTTAGTTTTCAGCTGTAACTACCACAGACTAAATATATTCATACAGACTGATAAAAGGCTTCATTTATGTTACGTTTACAAACCCTCTTGAGGTATAGTTTTACGTAGAAGGCTCGTCTGCAGCTGCACCACCAATGCACCTGCTTCTGTGTACAACACAGCAGTGCTCACGTAGTGCTTAGCATGACCCATCGACATACTATTATTACTAGTATTGTGAATGTTTTTAGTGATGGTGGTAGAGTTTTATGTCAAAGACTCGCCTGCGGCGGCACCACCGCTACACCTATTTCTGCCGTAAAGCAGCAGTGT
>DWKW01002822.1:0-10601 GCA_018250115.1 Doberes anticus
GAAAGATCCGAACGGGTGTCAAGTTCCATAGGAACTTACTACAAGAACTTACAATAGGACTGCGTTCTTCTATTATTTAATAAAAAATATAAAGAAGAATATATATATACCTATATATACATATATATATATATATATATATTGTATTGTTGTTATTGTGTTGTTGTATATGTATATATATATATACAGCTAGCTTATAGATATACATATATAACTTGTCGAGTTTTAATGAATCATACAATACACGATTATTATTTTTTATGCCCCTTTTTTGCAAATTGAATAGTAGACGAGCATGCACACCATCTGATGTTTAGTGGTCTCTGCAGCCCATGGACATCAACATCAAACCTCCAATAGGACGAAAGTCCTCTCTAAGGTTACCTAGGTTACGAGGTTAACGTTATCAAAGTTACGAGCTTTATAGTCGTTCAAACCAACTTTCTAACTCTAACTATTCAGTTCCATATAAAAGGTGCCAAGTCAATAATTCAGTATAAAAAAACGTAAAAATATATTGCAGTATGTTGCTTGCTCCTATTCATATAAACCTTGGCACGCGTTTAGATTCCACGCCTTTTTGTCGGCGAATCTGACAACGCCGAGCGTCGTTTATACAGAACGTAGCTCCCTTTCCACGGTTAAGTTATGGAGAAGAAAAAAATATTTTTCATGTTCTTTCCCTTTTTCCACGTCTTAAAGAGCTTGATGTATTGTAGGCCAATATTTAATATAAAAAAATGGTAATGGCGTATACCACCGGAATTTTTCCTTTTTTTTTTCAATAATTTGGCCGACATACAGCTGACCTGACTTCAATTTATTACCATTTTATCGAAATTGGCTGGCAACGATGCAGGGAGGCGAATGTACTGCTATCGTTCAGGAACATTTCTGTCACTCTGAAAAAAAAAACGTATCTAACTTCAACGATTTGAGAATCCCTCGTGTTGCATTACAAAATATTTTAATGATCTTACGTCGGATGTCTACGGCATTATAAAGTTCGTCTGCGCAGCACCAACCCACTTATTTCAGTCGTATAGCAGCAGTGAGCACAAGATGCCGCTTGATGGGTTTGGTTAGGTAAAATACACAGGACGACACACAGGACAGTTCGTGCCTGGACGCTTTTATCGAAGCGTCCAGGCACGAACTCGACCTGTTTGACCTTGGATGTGAATGTCCATCGACTGCGTTGATCACTTAACCTCCTAACAATTCCTACATGTGTAGCACGAACATGTTCGAACTCACCTGTTATGGGCTTCAAAGGCTGGATGAACTTCCTGGTACATTTCTTTCAGTCAGTATCTCGCGTCAAACGTACGTTCCAGTACAGTTCAAGTCATTTTAAACTCATGTCTCCAATTACAGCAGAGGTCAAGGGCACCTAACAGCATCATTGGAAACTCGTGGGCTTCTGGTCTCGCTGCGATCGCCGAACTCCTTCTGAGCTCGACCATCTTCCTCTTATCACTGGTTAGGGTCACACAACTCACTTATCGAGGTTTGAACGACTATAAAGCTCGTAACTTTGGGTTCCCGCTTTTAAGGGAACATTTGCAACAGAATTTAGGCGTGTTTTCCCCGACAACACAAAGTGAAACGGCACTTACTGCCAATATATCTGACTCATTCGTTCTGATTAAAACGCTTAGAGAACTCGGTCGCTAGAAAGAGATGACAAATATTCGTTGATTTCGTGTGAAGAAATCGTAGAGGGTAAAAAAAATTGCGTGACTTTATGAATAAAGTAAAGATAATTGGTTAATTACCTTATAAATATACAAAAAAAATGTGTTTAAATTTCAAACTCAATATATAAATAAATAAAAAAGACCACTTCAAAAAAAAACATATAAAATCTTTAAAAAAACATATAAACATGTGAAAAACATGAAAATTTTCGCCATTCCGCACTTGGCCAGCGTGGTGGACTATGGCCTAAACCCGCTCACTCTGAAAGAAGACCTGTGCCCAATAGTGGGGCGATAATGGGTATGATGTTCGGTTCAATGGCCTCAGGGCGAATGAAAAAAAAATTGATAGTAGTAGTCATTCCCAGTCCATCTTAGCGACAAATTTTGTTAAACTTGGTTGTGAATTGGTGGTAGAGTCTTGTGTCGAAGGCTAGCCTGCGGCGTCACCGCTACACCTATTTCTGCCGCAGTGTGAGAACTGCTGTGTTTCGCTTTGAAGGGTACGGTTAGGCAGAAGACACTGGACAGGAGGTATTCCAATTTAGTCCTCAGGAGTAGCAACGTATCCACACACAACCTCAGGCGTGGATATCCATGGGCAGCAGAGACCACTTAACATCAGGTGGCCTGCATGCTCGATTGCTATTTAATTTACTGCTTAATTTAATGCTTTAATTAACTGCTTATATATATATATATATATTTTATCTTATATATTTATATATTTATAAATAAATATATATACCTACATATATTTTTTGTTATTGTTTTATGTACCTATAGGTTAGTTTCTGTTTTTGTTTTGTTTCTGCACTAATTTTATTCGTCTTTTTAGTGGTCCGTACCCAAAGGGTAATACGGTACCCTATTACTAAGAGTCCGCTGTCCGTCCGTCTGTCTGTCACCAGACTTTATCTCATGAACCGCGATAGTTAGACAGTAGAAATTTTTACAGATGCTGTGTTTCTGTTGCCGCTATAATAACAAATAGGTACTAAAAAATAGAATAAAATAAATATTTAAGGAGGCTCCTATACAAAAAACGTGATTTTTTTTGCTCGTTTATTTTATATATTTATTTATATATTCACTTTAAAAGTAAATAATTAATTTAAAATAAAACATACATTTAAGAGGGGCTCCGATACAAAAAACGTGATTTTTATTGCTCGTTTTTGCTCGATATTATAGATAATGGCACGGAACCCTTCGTGCGCGAGTCCGGCTCGCACTTGGCCGGTTTTTTAAATGAACTATCATTTTGAATATAGCAATATAACTTTCGTAGATCATGTAACCTACGTAACTAGACAAAATAGGTAGGTACTTGTATAAATTATACATACATATATATGTATAATATGTATTTATTTTGCAATCCTCACGAACAAATCGATTAAAAAAACGCTTTACGTATTTAAATGTGAAGTTGATTTTATTTTAACTATTGCATACGTGCATATTGATTTTTTTATTATTTATTTATTTTGACACATCAACGATTTAAATATTATTTTGCACAGAAGTAAGCACTAAGTATATATGCCATTAAAAGACGTGTACAACATTGCTTTAAAAAACCTATTAGGCAGAACGCACCGGACAGGAGGCGTTCCGACTTAGTCCTTGGAAGAAGCAGTGGATACACGCTCAACGCCAGACAGGACTTACGTTCTCAATGAGGTTTGAACGTGGAAACGTCTTAAGTCGAAGGCTCGCCTGCAGCGGTACCACCGCTGCACCTATATCTGCCGTGAAGCAACAATATGAGAACTGCTATGTTTCGGTTTGAAGGGTTATGGTTAGGCAGAAGATACCGGACAAGACACATTCCAACTTAGTCCTCATGAGTAGGAACGCATCCACATACGACCTTAACTTTTAGAAACGTTTATTTACAGGAGGTTTTTATTACAGAACCGAACCGGACCGAAGGCCGCACGGAAAATCAGCTGTGCGGTTTATCGTTTAAACGTCAGTGTTTATGTTGTTGGATAGTGTTGATGCATCGGGAAATAAATACTCCATGTGTATACACTTAAAGGAAATTTTATTTTATAAATATTATTTATAAATTGTGTACAATGACTATTCTGTGTTGATGGGTTACTTTCTACAAATAAATCTATTTTCTTTCTTTCTTCTTTTTAATAAAGTTGACGGCGAATGTGACTATTCGGCAATAGATGGCGCTAATCGTAACGTCCGCAATATCTTTAACCCACTGTCCAACTGCTGGGCACGGTTCTTCTCTCAGAGATGAGAAAGTTTAGGCCATCGTCCGCCACGTTGGCCAAGTGCAGATTGGACGAACATAATTTTGAAGATTTGGAATTGATAATATTTCGAGAAATAGAGTTGCGTGCCGGAATATTAACCTGGACACGCCACAGCGGGGTCAATATGCTTAACCGCTGGGCGATCACTCACTCTACGGCCATATAAATGACTGATTTAGATTTGAGAAAGTGAAATAGACATGCCATCGCCTAATCGCGATAACATGTTTTTGTTTTCGACGACAATTTGTAACGATGTTTTTTTAAAAATAATTTTTAGGTTTCGACGACAATCTGTAGCGATGTTTTTTTTAAAATATTTTTTTGCTTTCGACGATAATGTATAATGACGTTTTTTTAAAATTATTTTTTGCTTTCGACAACAATGTGTAGTTAATGATGATTTCTTAAAATTATTTTTTGCTTTCGACGTCAATGTGTAATGATATTTTCTTAAAATGATATTTTGCTTTCGACGACAATGTGTGATGTTTTCTTAAATTTTTTTTTTTTGCTTTCGGCGATTTGTAATGATGTTTTCTTAAAATTTTTTTTTGCTTTCGACGATAGTGTGTAATGATGTTTTCTTAATTTTTTTTTTGCTTTCGACGACAATGTGCAATGATGTTTTTTAAAATTATTTTTTGCTTTCGACGATATGTGTAATGATGTTTTTTTTAAATTATTTTTTGCTTTCGACGATAGTGCGTAATGATGTTTTCTTAAAATTATTTTTCCTTTCGACGATAGCGTGTAATGATGTTTTCTTAAAATTATTTTTTGGTTTCGACGATAATGTGTATAGACGTTTTTTTTTAAATTATTTTTTGCTTTCGACGACAATTTGTAATGATATTTTCTTAAAATGATTTTTTGTTTTCGACGATAGTGTGTAATGATGTTTTCTTAAAATATTTTTTACTTTCGAATACAACGTGTAATGATTTCTTAAAATTATTTTATGCTTTCGACAACAATGTGTAATGATTTCTTAAAATTATTTTATGCTTTCGACAACAATGTGTAATGATGTTTTCTTAAAATTATTTTTTGCTTTCGACGATAACGTGTAATGACGTTTTTTTAAAATTATTTTTTACTTTCAACGATAACGTGTAATGACGTTTTTTTAAAACTATTTTTTGCTTTCAACGATAACGTGTAATGACGTTGTATTTAAATTATTTTTTGCTTTCAACGATAATGTCTAATGCTGTTTTTTTTAAATTATTTTTGCTTTCAACGATAATGTCTAATGATGTTTTTTTTAAATTATTTTTGCTTTCAACGATAACGTGTAATGACGTTTTTTTAAAATTATTTTTACTTTCGACGACAATTTGTAATGAAGTTTTTTTTAAATTTTTGTTTGCTTTCGACGACAGTGTGTAGCGATGTTTTTTTTATTATTCAAACGGAATAGCAAACGAGCATGCAGGCCACCTGATGTTAAGTGGTCTCTGCAGCTCATGAACATCCACATCAAACCTCAAGTAGGACGGAAGTTTTATCTGAAGTTGTATGTGTATGCGTTGCTACTCCAGAGGAGTAAGTTGGTAGACTAAGTTGGTATTCCTCCTGTTCAGTATATTCTGCCTGACCGCATCCTTCAAACCGAAACACAGCAGTGCTCACACTTAAGCACAGTACCCAGTTTACGGCAGAAATAGGTTTACCGGTGGTGGCGGGCCGGGCCTTCGACATAAGACTCTACCACTATCAGTCAACCGGCAGACTGCCGCGACTTTTTCGTTTCGCCGGTCATAGGACAAAAACTGACTACAATAAACCAACAACCAATCCACAAAATAAATAACCATTTTAATGGACTTCTTAGGCATCTGCAGTGACAAGTTCTACCAGAACGATGATAGGTATTCGATTATATTTTTGATGGTTGTAGAGTCTTGAGTCGAAGGCTCGCTTGCGGCGGCACCACCGCTACATCTATTCACAACTATGTTTCGGTTTGAGAGGTGTAGTAAGGCAGAAGATACTGTGTCCAGTGTGCACCTCCTGTCGGTTTTCCATATTAGTCCCAGCAACGCATCCACATAAGATTAATCCACAGATAGGACTCTTGTCCTAGTCGAGGTATGATATGCATATACATGGGCTGCAGTGACCACTTACAATCAGGTGGCCTTCATGCCCGTTTGCAATTTTGTTAGCATAAAAGTCACATTTGTTAAATTAAATTAAGGCGATTGTCTTTTAAACTGTAACAGTCACAACAAAATAAATTCAGTGGTTTCTCTTTATATCTATCATCCTCATGATCAGGTCATAGTTTCTGGAGGTCCATCATTAACAAACTATAACGTCCAAATCAGAGCAAATGATTAAGATTCTCGATAGAGCGTGAGGATCCGGTGGGTCAGAGTTCGAATCCCGACATGCAACCCTTAAATTTTTAAATTTAAACAATGAACGAAAACATGTAGAAACCTGCATCCATAAGATTTCCGATAATGTGCTAAAAGGCATGTCAAGTGAGTCCGCCAGCCAGCGTAATGGACTATGGTTTAAAGTTTTAAACACTCTCATGTCTGAGAAGAGATCCGTGCCCAGCAGTGGGACAGTAATGAGTTGATGATGATAATTAATGTCTCACTGTGAACCAGTCTACAACGCTAGATGACTATTAGTTGGTTAAGTCTTCAAGCATTTCAGAGCACTTTAAAGAACTCAGAAACATGCAGATTTCCACACGATTTTTTTCATCATTCTTAAGTGGAATTCACATGCTATTGAAAACGTTATAGAGAGCTCCGATGCATTGCAGGTTTCCTCAAGATGTTTTCATTAAATCGTGATGTGTATCCTCGGCAAATTGATTTAGTAGGTAAAGTCAGGCTTTCGACAGCGGCTATACGTCCGGTAATCCCCGAGTGGCACTGAGGTACCGGGATTACGTATTTATGATTTAACCGGAGAAATACTATGTGTTAGAAGCGAAGCGATGGTAAGTCTCTTAGGATCGGATTTAATACTGACACATTTCATGAAGGTGATTATGTGAGAGTTATTAAATGTCGTTAATGTAGAAGTACAGGATATTGTGCTTGGTGGTGGTAGAGTGTAATGCTGCGGGACCACCGCGGCGTCTAATTCTGCTATAAAACAGCTGTGGGAGAACTACTGTGTTTCGATTTGCAGGGTGTATTAGGCATAATACATTGGACAGCATGTATTGCAACGTAGTCATAATGAGTATGAGTATACATTCGACTTCACATAAGGTGTGATGTGACAACTGAACATCATGTGGACTGAATGCTCGTTTGGATCTTTTATTATTAATTAATAATTACTAATTTAACTTAGTAAATACTTAGTGAATAACTTCGTGAATAGCAACGCATCCACATCCGACTTCAGATACGACTTCCGTCTTAGTTGAGGTTTGATGTGGATGTCCATGGGCTGCAGTGACCAGGTGGCCTGCAAGCTCGTTTGCTATTCCGTTACAATAAAAAAAAAGAAAAAAAGTCTCTTGCTGGTTTTTGATCCACGATTGCACTGTTTAGTAATACTACCGGTAAAGTCAAAACACACAGTATTTGCGGACGATGCGGTTTAGACCACAATGGGAACAGAATTATCGGTCAACCGAGACCACAGTTCGTGTAACTGGATCACGTTTATACTGAAATTCAGTGAAATATTGACTTCACTGAAATATTTTTACTACTCTGAAATCTGGACAAGAGTTCTATACATAATTATGATAGGTGCTACCAATGAAAAGAAGTCAATAACCTCTCCGTTGGGTTGGGGATCAAATCCCGGCACGCACCTTTAATTTTTCAAAATTATTTTTTATACGCAAATAATGTTGTTAATTTAGACTAGAAAATATCTCGAGATATAGAGATGCGTGCCGGGAAAGTCCTTCGCAACCCAATCAGCTTCCTGTAGTCAGATATCATTTATACATCATCATTTATACCGGTCCTAAACTATTCGACAAATAAATTGGTCGTACATGCGTAAAATATTGATCATAATAAATAAGCTTTTTCTGTAATAAAATGAAGTAGAACTAACACCAGAGTTAGCAATTCCGACAGTTTCGTTGTGAATTTTCCGCTAACACAACTCCCTTGTGTGACATACATCACATTAAACGTCACTATCTACTCTGTATCTGTTTCCCTATTACGTTTCCATCACATCCAAAAGATGGCGTTATTATCCATTTATCAAATATTTCGTGAGTGCTGAATAAAAGTTGAAATTCTTTGACGAATGCATGTGGTTTCGAGATTGCTTTTTTAGAACAAAGGTCAAACTTTGGCCATTGGGATGCAAGCTCGCTCAGACCATGTTTGTTTAGAGCGTGTATGAACCAGAAGAATTTAGAAATTATTAACACAGAAGGCATTCCAGCTCGGTCCTGAGGAGCAGCAACGGATCCACTTACGACCTCAAATAAAAGTAGTCCTTTTAGAGATAGCGTCAATGTCAGTGATTACTCCACATAAATAGCGTTTGCTTGTTATGAAAAATATTTAAAAATATGCAAATCTATAAGATTTTTCTACAATGCCCACAAAAGCAATGTTATCACCAGTCAACTGTAGTCTAGATCCTTACTGCCACTGAGAATACACCAGTTATAAGTTCTTTTTGATTAGCTCAAAGTTAGTTTTTTAGTTAGTATTGCCAAAGAAATCGTTTGTCTTTTCTGCGATGGTAACACCCATCCAATAGCAAACAAATTCCAAGCGATCTTCCATCATACTGTTTTCTTTACAAACAGATGAGACGTCTTCTCAATTTGCCGTATGATTGATGCCGCCGTGTCTGTAGTTTTTGGGATAACATTAAGTACAAGTTAATAGCATATTTGTTAAATACGAAATCTTATATATTATATACATCTATATATACGTAAGTATATACATGTACCGTTATCATCAACCCATTATTGTGCCAATTCTGGGCACAGGTCATCTCAGAGACATATGTACCTACTATGTACATAATATATCATAACAAAATTATGGTCAAGTTTTGTTTCAAAATTATTACATATTAATAAAGTTTAGTCAGTCATAGCCTACTGGTTACGAAACTGGACGTTTACTTCAATTTTCTTAAAATGATTACTTGCGTTTTTATCGTATTGTGCGTCTTGTTAATTACACAAATTAAACAAATTAATTATCACTCACTTTAACTGTGAAAGAAAACGCATGCCCTTAGAGTTCCCTATAAATTTGCTCTATAAGGCTTGCCTGCGGCTGCACCACCGCTGCACTATTTCTGCTGTAAAGCAGCAGTGTGAAAATTGCTGTGTTTCGGTTTGAAGGATGTAGTTAGGCAGACGACACTGGACGGGAGGCATTCCAACGTGGTCCTCGGGAGTAGCAACGCATCCACACACAACCTCAGGTGTGGTACATGGGTTGCAGAGACCATATTAAATTAAAAAAAAAAAAAAAACCATGGACATAATTAGAGAACCCAAGACCCTACGAACGTCTGACCAGTACGCCACTGCGCCGTATTGGTCGTCATAATGTTCTCAAAGGAAGTGAAGTCTTCCAATCTGACCTTTGCCCGCGTGGCGGATCATAGCTAGGTAAAGGCCACAGTCCACCGTCTTACGACGATTAAATATTATATCTCAATCGGGGTGTTAAAAATCGCAGCGCACCTGCGGTATTTCTGCCGTAAAGCAGCAGTGAGAACTGCTGTGTTTCGGTTTGAAGGATGTAGTTAGGAAGAAGACACTGGACAGTAGCCATTCCAACTTAGTCCTCAAGAGTAGCAACGCATACACATACTACCACAGATCGGACTTCCGTCCTAGTTGAGGTTTTGTGGATACCTATGGGCTGCTGTTACCACTGAACATCAGGTGGTCTCGTTTACTATTCTGTTAATATATAAAAAAAAAACACATTGAATTTCATTCCGTTCAATTTTTATAAGCCAAGTTACTACTTACATCTACTGATGTACCTACGAGCATACATGGTCTTGGATTTATAATGGTGTTTCGAATACAAGCAGAGAACGAGGTTTTTGCTCAATTTGTCCGATGATTGATGACCTCTGTGTCCACAGTGTCAGAGATTGCATTGAATTAAAGAACAAACTTGGACGGGTCGTTTGTCAAAATTTGTTATATCTGCGCGGTGTACAGTTTCAAGGGTACGTACAAGGGTACAGAATGGAGGCGTAGCGTCAAACGACCGCTGTGACAGGTAACCTCCAGATATATGCGAGGTTGGCGTGTCGTTCACACGTCTTTGTGAATACGCGTCGCTTTTAAATAAATCAATTCGGTCTGGCGTGGCTAATGGACAGTCATATACTTTGATTACAAGTAATGAGAACTATAGTATGTTACTCGCTATATTTATTTTTCTTTTTTTATTAAAAGAATAGCAAACGAGCATGCGGGCCATCTGATGTTAAGTGGTCACTGCAGCCCATGGACATGTACATAAAACCTCAACTAGGACAAAAATATCCTATCTGAGGTCGTACGTGGATGGGTTGCTACTCATGAGGACTAAGTTGAAATGACTCTTGTCCGGTGTCCTCTGCCTAACCACACCCTTCAAACCGAAACACAGCAGTTCTCACACTGCTGCTTTACGGC
>DWKW01002823.1:0-10601 GCA_018250115.1 Doberes anticus
CCGACAACATGTTGTGCTCCGGCTGGCTCGATGTCGGCGGTCGCGACCAATGCCAGGGTGACTCCGGCGGCCCTCTTATCCACAACAACGTTATTGTCGGCGTTTGCTCCTTCGGCCATGAGTGCGCGTTGGCACGTTATCCTGGCGTCAATACTCGTGTATCGCGCTTCTCAAGCTGGGTTACTAACAACGCTTAAATATAAGCATTTATGAGAATGTCACTTTGATTGTATGATAAATAGATTATATGTATATATGTATGTATTAAAATTTGCAACACTACTTTGTGCTTTCTTTTATAACATTCGTCCATCTTGAGACAATTACCGATATAGTTATTGTTCAATATTCAAATTTGATATACCTAAGTCCATTACGATCAAATCCATGGAGATAAATTATCAACTATGACTCACGTTATGTGAATAATAAAAACTAAATGTTTCTTGCTTTACGATGAAGGAAAATATCGCAAGGAAACTGACATGCTTACAAGTTTCCCATAATGTTCTTAAAGGCTTGTGAAGATCACCTATCCGCACTTGGCTGTCGTAATGGACTAGGGCCATCCTTTCTTCTCATATCTGGGAGGAGACCCGTGCCCAGCAACGGGACAGTAATGGGTTAAGGATGATGATAATGATCAGTAGCTTATGGCTGAGAAAATCATTGTTTAATGACAGGTACCTACACGTGGACACTTGGTGATATCTGTCATTAAGACAGCAATAGTAAACTATGTTACGCATTAATGTTTCACGTTATTCAAATGCTACTGATAATAAAATATTTATTTACAATTCCTACACACTTTTTCACATATTTTTTTATTATGTTACTTATAACAAAAACATTAGGAAACCAGTGTTCAGACATTACATATCCTACTTAATATTATTAATGCTATAGTTTGTATGGGTAGAATTTTGGTTTGAATTAAATTTGATATGGCGCAGTTTGAACCCAGGAACCCAGCTATATTTAAACAAGATCGATTAAGCAAAAAGTGAGATACAGCTTCATCGGCATATTACATATGCGCCTTCATTAATTCTGTGATCAACAAAACTTAGGTAAAATGTAAATTATCCGTGATACGCCTAAAATTTTAAAATAGCAATTATTTGAAGCCGGTCCGAATTTATCGGTGCGTAGACACTGTGATGTGGCGTAGCAACAAATAGTTAAATGTATATCTAATACTATTATGATACAGTGTACTATAATTCAGCTGACATATTTCATTAATAGTATATACATTATATCTGCTGAAATAAACTTGTCGTACGTCGTCAGGCAAAATATTCTAAGTTAGAGATTGCTCATTATTTGGGACAGTCGTTTTAAATGTCAGATCACTCGATTGTACATACATACATATTTATTGAATAAAAAGTAGTATTGAAATGTAAGAAAAATTTAAATACTTTAAAGATTATTACAACGGAAACATGTAAAGTTTAATTGTTAATAAAATAATGGACGTAATGCTACGAAGAGTTTATTTTCTTACGTGTCGATACAACGTGTCTTACGTGTATTACGTGTTTAAGTACAATATTTTACACAAAGAAAACGTTTTATCAAGTACAAATGAAGCAATAGAAAATCTAAACATCGTCTAAGTCGTCTGTACACCGAATTTGTCAAAGTATGTGATAAGTTTTATAGAAATCATAACAATATTTAGTCCAACATATTGGGGGCAGATTCGGAATACTAACCACAAACCCTTATCGAATGTCGTAAGAGGCGACAAAACCAGGCAACTACTTGGTGGTACTATCGTGGTATCAGTTTGGCTAGCTACCAAACTCAGGTCGGAATCAGCGTCAAATGTCTACGGAGGTGTTTCAGTTCCACGGACCTTCTGCTGACCTCCCATCCATCTGAATCCCAATCCCATCAGGGTGACGGTCGAGGCCTCTCTTGGATCCTCTGATCGTTATTTGGTACGTTCTATCGTAATCTTGTCGTTACCAGAGGTTCCTGTGCCTAATTGAAGGCTTCATGTCTGGCACTACAGGCCAGGACATTTAGATGGATTCCGGGATTTCCTGGCGTTCTCCCTTTGGAAGCGGTAGTGCTTCAGCTGATACTTGCGCGTGCACGGATCATATTGCCGATGTGTAACACCAGAGTATGATAGAAAGAGCTGAAGCTAAAAAACTGTACAATGAGATTTTAAAAAAAATTAAACGGTACTTTTTGGATTAACCTACACTTGCGTATTAGGATAGGCGTGTAGAACAGCTCTAAACAATTTAAGTTATCATAGAAAATGATGTAACATTTCTTATCACTTTGAGTAATCAAAAAACAAATACAGTAATTTTAAAGTATCTATGTATTATGAATAATCAATACCATTAAATCGCAGATATGACTCGGAAATTATGAGAAATTTGTGAGGAAAAAATTTATGAAAAATATGGTACTAAAAATTCCGAAAGGCTTTGGCAAACGTATTTTTTTTGCTTACATAATTATCGGACTCGAATTTGCGAAGGTCGCATTTTCCACCTTAGTTAAATCGTATGGGAAAGACAGAGGGACGAACAAAATCACATTTGGAAATGAAATTGACGTTTTATGATTTAGTGCAACATAGGTATGTATTTTGATGGAGTCATATGACATTGGAGTCATCGTTCCTGACTGTAATAAAGATCCTCGCAACCTCGATATAATAAAACTGAAGGGAATTAGATAATATTTGTTATATCAAGTAATTCGTAATGTAAAAGTGTTGTACTGTATTGATCACAAACTATACATATATCATATTATTATTAGTCATGGACTGTAGATAACAGTTTTATCTCTTAAAACATTTTATATAAATAGCTATCACTTTGGGAGATATCTTTAATCAGGTTGATAGATATAAATACGAGGATTCACCAAGTAATAGGCACTTGTCTAGGAACAATTTTATTGATACAATGTTATTTTTCATTACCTTTCTGGCCGCAGGCCTTTCTTTTGCTGCAGGTATGTTTCAGCAGATACATTTATTCTTTTACTACTTCTATCTGTGCACTTATCTCCTGGTAAGCCAATGAAGCGTAATAAATAGAAGCAGAAGCAAATAGGTGACGGAATTGTATATCTCGTACATTATACAATTTTTTATACTATAACGAAACCAAAACGAGCAAGCAATGCTTTACCTCAGAAATGAGTGTTTAGGTGGTTCTTTCCTTAATATTTACGTAGATACATAATATCTACGTTGTTAAAAGGTATATTAAAGTTTACAAATTTTGTTGTTCTTTTCCACAGCTCTACCGGCAAACGAGCAAAGAATAATTGGTGGTTCTGAAACAACCATACAGAACTATCCATTCAGCGCTGCACTGCTGCACAGTAGTGATTTCATAAATTACCAGCAGCAATGCGGCGGCACCATCGTCAACAACCAGGCTGTGCTGACGGCTGCTCATTGCGTTTTGTATGTAGAGTTTTAGAAATATCTTAGTAAAATATTGTAGTCGACTTTAAACTTTAGTTCAGTCGCAGAGCAAAAGTAATTTTGTCTATTGACAAATTGTTCGCATGGTGATAGAGTCTGTTGTCGAAAGTTCGCCTGCTGCGGCACTACTACTGCACCTGTTTCTGCGGAAAATCAGCAGTATGAGCACGGCTGTGTTTCAGTTTTAATGGTAGGTCGGGTAGCGTTTCCACTATGTCCTCAGGAGTAGTTATGTATGTGTCCTCGTATAAACTCAGCTATGTAATTTTGGTTATATTTGTCTATATGAGGTTGTTTGTGGATTTCCATGCAGTAACCTTTTAACATCGGGGATACTGCATGCTCAATTGATACTGCTAAAATATCAATCATCAACCCATTATTGTCCCACTGCTGGGCACGGATCTCCTCGCAGAGACGAGAAGGTTTAGGCCATAGACCAACACGCTGGCTGGTGCGGATTGGCGAACTTCACATGCCTTTGAGAACATTGCTGAAATATAATATAAACAAATGCTTTTTATTTTGCACAAAGTATTGCCGTTGCAGTGATGTAGTATTTCACAGCGTGACGGAATATTTTTAAACGCGAGTGAGATATTTACGTACGTAGTTAGTAGGTAGTCAAATACGCGAACTTACTAAAGTGTTAAAATACGAAAATAATCTTTTTGAGATCTTGAGAGTTGCTTTTATAAAGAACGGCATTTAAAAAAATATATATACATAAAAAGATTGAACAGTGAAACCCTTTTTAACCGAGAATTTTTGTATTTTTTTTTAACTATTTTAAACTGTTTCATTCTTCGCAGTGGCGACGCACCGATCAGATGGCGTATTCGTGTCGGTTCCGTCTACGCGAACTACGGAGGTACCGTCCACAATACCAACTTGATCACCGTCCATCCTAACTACAACTTTACCACACGCGACAGCGACGTGGCCATCGTCCGGTCGGCTACCAACTTCGCCTTCAGCGTCACAGTACGAGCGGCCAGCATCGCCGGTGCTACGTATAACCTCGGTGACAACGTTGTTCTATGGGCTGTCGGATGGGGCTCTACTACGGTAAGTTTAGACATACGTTTTTTTTATTTCACTGGAATAGTAAACGATAATGCAGGCGGCTCCCTGATGTTAAGTGGTCACTGCAGCCAATGGCCACCCACGTCAAACCTCAACTAGGACGGAAATCCCATCTGAGGTTGTAAGTGGATGCGTTGTTACTCCAGAGGACTAAGTTGGAATGGTTCCTGTCCAGTCGAATCTACCTAACCGCACCCTTACAACTGAAATGCAGCAATTCTCACAATGCTGCTTTACGGCAAAAATAGGTGCTGGTGGAGTCGTCGTAAGCGAGCCTTCGACATATGACTAGATCGATTGAAGAGCCAATACCTGTGTTACACCACTAATCGGCTTTAGTTATAGAACTGTTCTGTAACTTTGGAATCGAATGTTGCTATACCGAACTATATCGAATGAGCTATATCATAAAGAAATTTATCTTTTTGTTCCAGTATCAAGGTCTACGATCGGAGACTCTCCGTCATGTCCAAGTTTGGTCTGTGAACCAAGCCGTGTGCAGGACTCGCTACGCCGATCTACAATTAACTGTAACCGATAACATGGTCTGCGCGGGCTGGCTGGACGTGGGCGGGCGTGACCAGTGCACGGGTGATAACGGCAGTCCCATAATTCACAACAACGTTATCGTCGGCATACGGTCATGGGGACAGCGGTGCGGCTTGTCTCGGTACCCTGGCGTCGGCACCAGGGTGTCTCGTTTTGCCGCGTGGATTAACACTAACGCGTAGTACATGTATTGTGTCTTGATGGTGGTTGAGTCTTATGTCAAAGGCTCGCCTGCGGCGGCACCACCGGCGGCTACACCTATTTCTGCCGTAAAGCAGCAGTGTGAGAACTGCTGTGTTTCGGTTTGAAGGGTGTAGTTAGGGAGACGACACTGGACGGGAGGCATTCCAACGTAGTCCTCAGGAGGAGCAACGCAACCACACACAACCTCAGGTGTGGATGTCCATGTGCTGCAGAGACCACTTAATATCAGGTGGCCTGTATGCTCGTTTGCTATTCCGGTATATAAAAAAAAAATTTAAAAATTTAACCCGCGTGCTACTCATTCCTTCAACGAACAAGCGTGGATCATTTCTATTTTGTTTTTTTAATAAAACGTAGTAGGTACAAAGCACGCAAGCCACCTGAAGTTAAGCGTTCTCTGCAGCCCATAGAAATCAACATCAAACCTCAACTAGGACGGAAGTACTATCTGAGGTTGTATGTAGATGCGTTGCTACTTTAGAGGACTAAATTGCAATGCCTCCTGTCCAGTGTCTTCTGCCTAACCACACCCATCAAATACAAAGCTTGTGCTCACACTGTCGCTTCACTGCAGAAATAGGTGCAGACTATCGAAACAAGAACCTACCACCATCAAAGCTAATCTACTAAAATTTATCAATATTGACACACAAGAGCGTCACCCGGTCATTACGCTAGTCGAAGCATACTGCGTTTACAGTCACTCAATACATTTACATAATATTATTATGGTCGAGCTGACCGATAAGATTTGCATGTCATAGATACGTAGAAACATAGAGATTTGCGATCGGCACATAAACTCGTTCGCCACGCGTCATCGCACGAGCCTCGAAATCTTTATCGCGAGATTACCGGCTGCAGTAAAAACTGATTTAAGTTAAAAAAAAATATGTAGTTCTTCGACTTCGCATCTTGATTTAGGTTTTTTATCAAGCTGTTCCCGAAATAAAAGAATCACTACTCACATATATAGAACACAACAGCACGCATTCGTTAGCGCACTGAATAATGCTAATGACTCAATGCTTTTCGTATGTACATTTATTTTCACCTATGAGGGTATTTTAACCGGCTTACGTAAGTACATAATTCTAAGTGAATTATCGTTCATCGGATTATCATCAGCAACGATTTCCAGACAGATCGAACTCTAGAAAAATATCTAACACTATCCAATCCAAACAGAAAAAAATGCCAAGTGTAAACAAACATATTTCTTTTTTCAGACTCGATAATTAATCAACCGAATAATCGGTTCCAATAAACGGTGCGATTAATTTTTACAAATATCTCTAGGCGAGGTGTAATAAACGAAATTGGCCACAGATTATATTATCAACATCGACAGGTTAAGATGGCGTCGCGTGGCGACCAATCCGTAAATAGATTGATGCGCACGCGCCGTACCACGACGGTGTGGAGCCATGTGCGCGAGCGCACGTGCTGAGATTAGTCGGGGAAAAATATAATTATTAAAAAAAAAAATGTGCAAAAATGTAGTGATGTGGTTAAGAAACTAGAGCTCGCGTTGCGGTGGACCAGGGTTCAATGCATGCACCAATAATTTTTCGAAATCATGTGCATATTAGAACTTAATTATCACTCGCTTTATCGTGAGGAAACCTGCATGCCCAAGAGTTCTCCATAATGTTCTCAAAGCCATGTGTAGTCCGCAAATCCTTACTTCGCTGGCGTGTTGGCCTATGGGCTTAACCTTCTCACCTTGAGGTACTTGTACCCAGTAGTGGGACGATAACGGATTGATATGTTGATGAAAAATGTAATAGTGCGTGCGTTAAATTGAAAAATTTTAAACTTTATCGATCATATTTAAACAATACCTATATTCATTTCTGATAGGCACATTACTTTGAAAAAATCAGAGTAACTGGCTTGGAGGACTCTAACCACGGCCCCTGAATCGAAGTTCTTAACCACTATCTATCACTACTTTCGTAAACACGTTTACTTCGCAGGTTAAGAGAATCCTTCCATAAATAGACAGGTAAATTGAGCACGCGCCATGTTACGACCATAAAAAACCGATGTGCGAATACATCCTGTGATTAATTGACTTAAAAACCTAAAGTAAATAAGCAGTAATTTTATTTTACTCATTAATTTCTTCTGCTTCTACTTAAATATTGCCACTAGTTTGAACAAGTATCGATCTTGTTCAAACTTGTAGCACTATTTAAGACTATCTTCCAATATACTTGATGGAGGTGGTACTGTATACCATATTTGGCGGGCCACCTGATGTTAAGTGGTCACTGCAGCCCATGGACATCCACATAAAACTTCAACTAGGACGAAACTCCCATCTGAGGTCGTATATGGATGCGTTGCTACTCATGAGGGCTAAGTTGGAATGTAGTTAGGCAGAAAACACTGCTCAGGAGGTATTCTAACTTAGTCTTCAGGAGTAGCAACACATCCATACACAACCTCAGATGTGGATGTCCATGGGCTGCAGAGACCACTTAACATCAGGCGGCCTGCGTGCCCTTTTGCTATACATACATACATACTTTTGTTATGAATTTTATTTTCAAATCTTAGTTCTCCGGTTTAACTTATTTATAGCGACATAACACACAAAGCATCAATTCGTATCATACACCCAATTGCGCTTATTGGGACAGACTACAAAAATTTTGATGTATAAGGATTTTCTGCCTCCCAATTTAATAATTTACCTAAGTTTAACAGACTACCCGTATGGCGCCCAGCGGGGTAGAAATTTGAATGATGAATTTAGATTTCTGTACCTGGTCTGGGTGATTGTGTGATACTTTCCGTCTGTCCATGGCACCCACGACACAGGAAATCCTAGTGTGAGGAGTGTGAAGCGTTAAATAAAGTGCTTATGACTTTTCGATTATTATCGATTCAATTTGGTATTTTCATTCCGATTAATGTATATATTTTTAATGTATAGAAGTGCAAAAATATAATACTCTAAGAACACAACTCATTTTCATTCAAAAGGAAAGGTACAACGCGTACAATTGCATACAACGCGTTTCAAACAATAAACTGTCAACGATGAATCTTTATGCATTAGACAGCCTATTCAGACGCCTTGTCCAATGTATCATAACGCATCCTTATTTGGAACCGAAGCAGTAAGGGTCTTTTCATATAACGCGTCCCTAAGCATATTTCACATACACGCTGACGACCCGTATGTAATGTAATGCGAAATGTAGTGACCACTAAACATCAGGCAGCCTACATCGTTTTCTAGTTATTGATGAAAAATAATTTGGCCGCAATTATAATGACGCATTAACGCAATTAATTAATTGATCTCAGATAGTGTGACGACGAATTTATATTTGATCTCAAATATTATGACGACGAATTTACGTTTGATCTCAGATAGTGTGACGACGAATTTACATTTGATCTCAGATAGTGTGACGACGAATTTACATTTGATCTCAGATAGTGTGACGACGAATTAACATTAGAACTCAGATAGTATGACGTCGAATTTACATTTGATCTCAGATAGTGTAACGACGAATTAACATTTGATGAATTAGATTTTCATGGGTTGCAGAAACCAGTTGAATTTAATTGCCCGAATACTCGTTCGACACTGCTTTAATTCAAAAATCAGAAAACGCGCTACAGAAACGCTGTATATGAAAAAGCGCCAGTATAAGCAATGGGCGCCACGGGCGGTGCTGAGCTCTGCGTGGGGAGCGCGAGGGCGGTTACAACGAGGTACTGTTAAGACACTGGTACAGATCGCTACTACAGCGAACTCGACAAACTTAGATTTGATAAAACTATGAGGCTATGGAACTGGCTTCCACCAAATATTCGCAATTCCAACACCATCGGTTTTTTAAAGAAGATTAAGTAATACTACCATTATTTAACAGAATGAAAATAAGTTTTATCGTCCAGTATTTATTTGCATGTAGTATTTTACTTAGTACACGCTTATCAACCATTCGGTAACCATTTTCCAGTTGCAGGTCTGCTGATAGAAATTTTTTTAGAGAAATAAGTAGTACCTTTGCTCCGTCCAATTTCTTCTTTGTATTTTATTTTTCTTTTCTGACGTTTTATGTGTACATGAACTTTAAATAAATAAATAAAAGGAAAATTCGACGTCGATTTTCCCACATTCACATTTATTCTGCTTGAAAGCACGTTTTAATGACATAAGATATGTAATCAAATAATTTATAAGTCCAAGTCAAAACCATAGAGTGGTGATATTTTTAGAATACGCAGAATAACCATTTACCATTAGAACATTTCAAAATACATACTTTTACTTCGAACAGTTCGAACTTCGATTGTGAAATAATAATAAAAATTGTTTAATACCGGTAGTTGCAAATATTTTTTAAATCGATGTTTCCAAAAAAGATAACAAAGGCTTTATAAGGTTTCGACAACCAATCCGTCCAACGCTTTATAGCTAAACTGTCATGATATCTACGTCGCCCAGATGTCACAAATTAAACGCATAACATTTCCCTCCAGTCGGCGGCAACAGGTGGTGTGATGCGCCATTGTTCATTCCAATTGCTAAATTAGGTTAATTACGCGCTGCAGTTCATCACATCAACGCAATAAGAGCGAGGACAATACGTTATAATGAGGTGGTAAATTTATAGCGAGCCGGGAGATACTGCCAAATATAATTTCATTTCAGTTTGAAATGCGAGATTTTTTTTGAAAAAAAGTCTATCATTATCATCAAAATAATGCGGAGCGAGAGAAAATTCATATCGAAGTGTTTTATTGTTTTTCCTCCTTTTCTGTATCCTTTTTAGGGAAGTCTTCCTGCCCACACCCTTCGAACCGAAATAAAGCAGCGCGGGCACTACCACTTTACAGCACAAAAAGGCGACGGTGGTGGTGTAATTCTATGCAAATATTTAGTGGATCTGTAAAAAACGCATAAGTATGTACGAAATGTAAATGAACGCATTATAAATAGTGACGAGCGTTTTCTCGGCCGACTTCGTAATAGTGTGGATCAAACCAGAATAATTCCAATTTTTTTTTTTCGTACATTGATTTATTTTAGATTTTCGGACCTATTTGACGACCCCTATGGCACCGTGGTCAACGTGCGGTCTGCCGGTCGGAGGGTCCTGGGTTCGATTCCCAGAGAGGCAGAAACTTGAATGATGAATTTAGATTTGTGTACCTGGTCTGGGTGTTCGTGTGCTTGATTCTGTGTGTGTCCATGGCACCCGCGACACAGGTTAAATCCTACTGTGGGGCTGTGAGTGTGAAACGTTATTTATTT
>DWKW01002824.1:0-10599 GCA_018250115.1 Doberes anticus
TGGACATCCACATAAAACCTCAATTAGGACGAAACTCCTATCTGAGGTCGTATGTGGATGCGTTGCTACTCATGAGGTCTAAGTTGGAATGCCTATTGTCCGGTGTCGTCTGCCTAACCACACCCTTCAAACCGAAACACAGCAGTTCTCACACTGCTGCTTTAGGGCAGAAATACCACCGCACCGAGGTGCCACCGCAGGCGAGTCTTTGACATAAGACTCTACCACCATCGATGTATCAGCCATGTCAAAAGTACCTCGCTGATACGATCACGCAAACCCTACTCAACAGTCATGCTTTATACAGGTTGTACAATTTGCTATGAAGAAAGCCCAAATCACCGATATATCACATATATTTTAAAAGATTAACCCAGTGACAAAAAAAAGGTACTAGGTCAGCGGATAGTTTTTACGGGGACAGCACAGCCATATGCGATATCACTCACAGAAACATATTAAGAAAGTTTCTTCGCTCTATTCTCCGAGGACGACAGATAAAATGAATTGAATAGGAAAACTGCCGAGGCGTTTTGCATAATAAGGAAGAACGGCATTCGTTTTATCAAAGATTTCTTTTATCAAATTGATATAGAGAATAGCGTACGGTGTTTTGATTGTTATTAAACTTCGTTCTGGTTGTAAGAGCATTTTATGTCCTTAGGCGTTAAAGATGCGTTCGTAAAATGCGTCGATAAAACTTAGGCCTTAAATTCATCATAATCATCAAGCCATTATTGTCCCACTGCTAGACACTGTTCCTCTCAGAGATGAGAGACAAACCTTATGGAGAACTCTGAGGCGTGCAGGTTTCCTCACTGAACCTGAATCCTTGAATCTGAGAACCAGTGTAAGACAGAAGACACTGCATAGGAGACATTCCAACTTAGTCCTCAGGAGTAGCAGCGCATCCACTTACGACCTCAGATAGGTTTTCGGCCTTAGTTCCGATTTGTCCAAAGTTTGCAGAGAATTGTGAACAATATTTTATTGTTTGCCCCTATTATTAATAATACGGCTCCGTAATACATGTATTATTATGTCCGCCAATCCGCACTCGGCCAGCGTATTGTACTACCCCAGCAGTGGGACAATAATGGGTTGATGATGAAGTGTACGTGAACTAAAATACTTGGTACGTACTACAAAACTCTCAGGGTTGAAGTCCAACTCAAACTTGGCCGGTTCTTATTTCAATATCCTGCCAAGTAATTTGTATTACAAATCTTGCGATGTCTCCCGGATAGTCTGATCGATTCTGCAGCTTAGCTCCGGGAATCGCTCCTTTCCTTCTCTCGGTACCATTTCTCGCTTGACCGTTTGCGAGAGTAACGTACTGAGACTGCCAATACCGATTTTTGTTGTTTTTGAGAACCCCTTTGACTAAACTTACAGGCCTACCGTTTAGAGGTTACCGGTTCGATTCCCAGAGGAGCAGTTTGTATGATTCATTTATTAGTCAAATACAATCTTCAATACAAAAGTATATCAAGTTCAATAAACTTTCACAGTTTACACGCTGTTTTAAATTTGTCATAGTTGTTTACTGATAGCCTAGTAAGTAAGTGATAGCCTATTGGTTAAGATTCTTTGCCTCCCGTTCCTTTAGGTCTGGGTTCGAATCCTTAGAGGCACGTATCTCAATTTTTTCCTGCGAAACCTGCATGCCTAAGATCGCTCCGTATTAAAGGCATATGAAGTTAATGGGATGTACGACTATGGCCTAAAACGTCTCATCTCTGACAGCAGACATGTGCAATGCAGTGGGCACTAATGAGATATTTACCGCGATTCATTTCATGTTGCGGTTCCACATCCAGTTTACCCGTAAACATCGGACATGTAACTGCGCCGAATTGTCTGGCACTTCAAAACGAATGCTTCGCGTTAAATATCCTGTCAATCAGAGGTGCGTGCCGGGATTCGAACCTCGACCCACCGCAACAGAGTCGAGTTTCACAACCACTAGGCTATAATTTACTAATAATAGTAATAATGATAGAAATTATGACAGCGCATTTCTTCTACGGTGCCTGATTATTAAACCTCGGTCCTTTCTCCGGCACACAAAAATATTAACGAAAATTATTCGCTCCGCATTCGGTAATGGAACGAACCGTATATACGTAAGTCTATATTACACAGTTGAATACGACGGTCCTGCATCTGTAGGTATGTCATCCCATTAGAGCGCGTATTCAATACTCTCGCAATATATACCAATGTCATATCCTTTATAGAAATGGTTTACGGGCCTCCATTCAAGTCACAGCTCGACGATATTTCAAGTTTTCTATCAAGAAATACAGTACAGTACAAGAAATAGTATATACGTAATGGAAGTTTCTTTACTGAAAATTGTATTGTGTAACTAGCTTTTGGTTGCGACTACGTCCTTATGGGAAACAAATTTACTACACATCGCTCGGGAATACTTAGGTTTCCAGGAGAAAAAAATTGATTTGTTAATTTTTCAAATTTCAAACATTCAAATTATTTCCGATGACAAATCTCGTAAAACATGATGATAATTTTTTTCAAGTAATCTGTTATGAATGCACTTAACTGTGGGTGCAAACACAGCAGTTCTCACGCTGCTGCTTTACGGCAGAAATAGGTGTAGCGGTGGTGCCGCCGCAGGCGAACATCGACATGACTCTACCACCATCATATGTACAGTTGTTATGCGTCTCATTGTCAATGAAGCTGTGTTTCTTATGAGAATAATTATTATTATTTACACGAATAAGCCTTATTATTATTTACACGAAACGACGAACTAACAACCTCATTCACTTTCACATTGTCAATATAATTATGTCGATGGTGGAATGCCACTTGGCATTAAGTTTGCCCTTTATTATTCCTATTTAAAAGGTTAACAAAAATAAGCAAATAAATAAAATGTCTGGTAATGTATCTTTTCTGTTGCGGTTATATAGTCCCGTAGAACCGTTACTATAACCTCAACAACTGATTTGATTAAAATGAAATTTGGCATACGGATAAACCATATTTACGAACATCAGGTTTTTTAGCGTAAATAAATTCAAATTATTTGTTTTACGCCATACTTGACGCAAATAAATTATATCTCATAAAAATTTCACCCAGGAATTCCCAAATGATAAAGTTATGATATAAAAGGGAGAAAATTCTGACGAACTTTTTCAATTCAATTTATGGAAACAATTGTACCTTCTGCGTAAAGTTTTCATTATTGGAGCGTTACATTTTTAGGGTTGCGTCGATAAAATAATCAATATGGCTAATATTTTCTAGCAATAAATGCTATATTATTTTCTACCTTTGTACAAATTTTTTTTCATACTGTCTGTAATTAAAGTTTATGGTGTACATTAAATATTAAATAAATAAAAAAAGATATCTACATATTAAAAATGCTGATTTTCATTTTTTTTATCAATGGCACATCACACTTATAACCCTGCATTATCATTCCCTGTATCGTGGGTGGTAGCATACCGGTTCGCTGCACCATACCATACGGTAATCACCGAATAGTGTAAACTTTCTTCGGTTGACCATATTCGTTGACCAACTTCGGTATGGTCAACGTAACTACAAGAGATTATTCGTTATACTAAGAGCATATTTCAGTACGACTTTGATCATCGACCAAATATAAAACTTTCAATTAGTGAATTCGATTAAATCAAATACGGTGGACGCTTTCGTTCACGGACTTACTCGTAATGTAAAACGGACCTATAAGGTATAATTTTCCAGGAACTATAACTTCACGTACAAGCGCAGCCCTCTTGACATTATGTACCCTTAGAACCGTATTTTTTTCATATTCTACGAAACTTTCAACTCGTGTTTTTTTTAGTGAAAGCCTAAGCAGCGAGTGCTCTACATTTCTTGACGGGCCTCTGAAATTTTTGTACTTAAGAGTCTAAATTAAGTAATTGCTCGTTCTGTTTTCGTGCCTATTTTTAGTAAGTTTGTTTAATTTAGTTAGTAGTTAATGTTGAATATTTCGAATTATCACATTCAATTAAAGTGAGTCATAGCCTAGTGGCTACGCATTTCGACCCCGCTACGGTGGGTCGAAGTTCAAATTCCGGCACGCACCTCAATTTGTCGAAATATTGTTTATTATAAATTTTCGTAATTTTATGCGTATTATGAATTAATTATCACTAGCTTTAACGGTGAAGGAAAACATCGTTAGGAAACCTGCATGAATGAGAGTTCTCCACAACGTTCTCAAAGACTTTCAGGCTCCAAGACTTCACATAAGTTGACGACCCGTATGGCGCCGTGGTCAACGTGCGAACTGCCGTTCGGAGGGTCCTGGGTTCGATTCCTAGCGGGGCAGTAATTTGAATAATGAATTTAGATTTCTGTACTTCGTATGGGTATTTGTGTGCTTGTTTCTGTGTCTGTCCATGGCACCCACGACACAGGTTAAAACCTACTGTGGGGCTGTGAGTGTGAAGCGTTATTTATTTATAAGTAAGCCAATCCGCACTTGGCCAGCTTGGTGTACTATGGCCTATCTCTCTCTCTCTCTCTCTGTCATCTCCGAGAAAAGACCAGTGCAGCCGTGCGACAATAATGGCTTTAAATTATTTCGAATCATAATGATCAGTGATTTGGTTTCGTTTGAACATCGAGCACCCGCTCCGGTGGTCTAGGTTCGAATCTTAGCGGATATTTTATCACGGATTTTTGCTGTAACGTCTGTTATAAAGCAAAAATGCTCCTCCAAATGGCTCTTTCGGTTATCAGCTATATTACATGACAGGGGTATTTTTGTGTAGAATTTCGCCTGAGGCGGCAGTATTATCTTTATCTTTCATAAAGTGACAGTGCTCGCACTACTCTTTTTGAAGGGTTCAGCACACTACGAGATTTCGAGTAAATGACGATAGTGGTGGTGGTAAAAGTACTTGATGATGGTAGAATCTTATATCGACGGCTGGCCTTCTGCGAAACCACCGCAACAACTATTTGCCGTAAAGTTTGAGTGTGGTTATGCAGAAGGCACCAGAATGCCTCCTGCATTACAACTTAATCTTTATTAATAGCAACGCATCCACATACGACCACAGATAGGACTTTGGTTCTAGTTGAGGTCAGATGTGGATGTCCATGGGCTGCACTGATCATTTAACATCAGGTGGCCTGCATGCTCGTTTGCTATTCTTTTAACAGTAAAAAAAACGCTCAGGTAACATAGTTACCTTTGACTGAAAATTTCCTGCGCGAAGATGGATTTTTCGTACGTCGAATTTCTCATTACAGTTTCGAAAAGTGTTAACGACGAGAACAACCCTTTGGACTTTTTGGTTTGCAATTTAATTGGGGATGTTACGTATCGAGATTCTTTATAGATTGAGCCCAGCTAATAGGTAAACGGACCAGATGGCAAACGTTTGTTCAGATTTGTTTAATGTTTATTTTGATGGCGGTAGAATCTTATGTCGAAGGCTCGCCTACGGCGGCACCACCGCTGTACCTATTTCTGCCGTAGAAAAGCAGTGTAAGAACTGCTATGATTCGGTTGGAAGGGTGTTAGGCAGAAAACACTGGACGGGAGGCATTCCAACTTAGTCCTCTGGAGTAGCAATGCATACACATACAACCTCATATAGGACTTCCGTCCTCCTTGAGATTTGATGTGGATGTCCATGGACTGCAGTGACCACTTAACTAAGCTATTCTATTTAACGTTCTCAAAAGGCATTTGAAGTCTGCCAATCCGCACTTGGTGGACTATGGACTATACTCTCTCATCTCTGAGAGAAGACCCGTGCCCAGCAGTGGGACGATAATGGGTTGACGATGAAATAAAAACATAAAAAGTTTCTACTTAGTTTCCTTCGTTATTCATAAACTTAACAACTTTCATAATGTTTTCGCATAAACCTAGAGCTTAGCACTACCCTTGTAAAATTTAGAGAATTTCATACGTAAAATTCGTGCTATACCATAGTATACATTTTTTTAAATTAATATTGCAAACGGGCATGCAGGCCAGGCCACCTTATGTTACTGCACTGCAGCCCATGCAGCCCATGGACATACACAACAACTCAACTAGGTCGGAAGTCCTATCTGAGGTTGTATGTGGATGCATTGCTACTACTGAGGAGTAAGTTTTGCCTCGTGTCCAGTATCTCCTGTCTAACGACATCCTTTAAACCGAAACATAGCGGGTTTCCGCCAGCTGCTTTACAGCAGAATGGGCATCGGTGGGGCCGCCGCAGGCGAGATTCGACATAAGACTCTACCAACATCAAATGTTTTCACATAAACGTAGAGCTTAGCGCTACCCGTGCAAAATTGAGAGAATTTCATACACAAAATCCGTGCTGTACCATAGCATAATGCTATAAAAGTCACATAAACGTACACCAGCTGCGCCCGATGATCTGCGCCAAGTAACAAGCAGTATTAAAATATGTTTGTACGAAATAAAAAGTAATTTACAACCGGCAATTTGAAAGGAATATGTTTGCGTAATTTCTTCGTTTTTCTTATGAGATATTTAAATAGTAGTCAATGTAACGAATGTACCGAATGGCATAGTCAGTTGATTTTAATTTTAATTTTAAATTGTTTTTGACTGTTAGTGACTAAATGAAAATTCGGCAAAGAATTCGATATTCCATTACGCTGGCTTTTTTACATATCATCAGGATAGCAAAACATGCAGGCTACTTTATGTTAAGTGATCACTCAAAAAGTGCATTTTTATTTTATGAAGTTTATTACTCAATGCAGTCACGCAGAAACCGCTGAAGGGTTATAAATATAATTTGAAAAATAATAAACAACGTTTCACACTCATAGCCCCACAGTAGGATTTAACCTGTGTCGTGGGTGCCATGGACAACACAAACACCCAGACTAGGTACAGAAATTTTTATTCAACATTTAAATTTATGCTCTGCTGAATCAAACCCAAGACCCTCATGATCACGGCGCCATACGGGTCATCAAATATAAATATAATATTCTGTGGTTCATCGATATACCACCTCATTAACATTTGAGATACTTTTTATCCCGGACCCCTTTCCTTGCCTTTTTCGTCCTAAATCCATGCAAACGAAGTCGCGAGTACAAGCTAGTCAACAAACGAATGCGAGCTGACCACATGATGCCAGCGACGTCTAAACTGCAATCTTTGGCTCGAGTCCACGTCGACGTGCCAAAGCGGAACCAGAAAGAAACCAAACGACATTTGAATCGCTGCAAAAACTTATCAGGCGCCGCGAGCCGATGGTTGTACGACGAAGTCGTTTCAAAAAAGAAAAATAAAAATTTATTCATTAGCAGAAACAGTATACTCGTAAGAGCAATGTTACAACATAAAGTGATAGTGAGTGATGGCCTTTTGATGAACAATTCTGACTTCTGAGCGTCGCGGTTCTAATCCCAGCATGTACCTATGATTTTAAATAATGAAATAACGATTCACAGTTCACACATAACACACATCTAGGATTGTGTCACTGTGTCGTGGGTGCGTTAAACACGAACAGAAACAAGCACACAAACATCCAGACAAGGTACAAAAATCTAAATCCGTCATTAAAAAAAATTCCTGTCTGGGAATCGAAACCAGGACCCTGCGAAGGGCAGGTTGGCATATTGACAGCATTATACGGGACGTAGAAATGATAAGTGATAGCCTAGTGGTAAAGAATCTCGACCTTCCGCTCCAGTGAGTCAAGGTTCAAATCCCTGCACGCACTTCTAATATTTCGAAATTATTATACTTAATATATTCTTAATTATGTGCGTTTTATTAAAAAAAATATTATCACTCGCATTAACGGTGAAGGAAAAATTCGTAAGGAAACCTGCATGCCTGAGAGTATTCCATAATTTTCTCAAACGAATATGAGGTTCGCCAACCCACACTTGGCCAGCGTGGTAGATTATAGCCTAAACCCTCGCAGAAACCCTTGCCCAGTAGTGGGACAATAATAAATAATTTTGAATGTACACAATTCCGATTAAACGTAAATAACCGAAACATTACGACAAACCAACTATGTTTCCCTATGTAATGAGATCTCGCCTGGCGGGACCTTTTAACGAAGGAAATTCCATCAGTAATATATTTAATGATAAAACTTTGTTAATGTGCCATTATGAAATTCGGAGCATTCCTGGGTTACCCTACTCAAACAGCGAACTTCTATTGTTTATCTTGAAGATTAGCGGACTAACCGAATCCTGGAGACATGTTATGCTTATTCGAATGTCATTTAATGACGTAATCTTGTAATGTCAGGAACTTTGTAGAGTTTTTTTAAGTATGTTTCGATGGTGGTAGTCTTATGTCAAAGGAACTTCTGGGGAGCCGTCACATCAGCATTTATTTGTACGGAGTACGTGTGTGTGCTTTGCTACTCCTGAGGACTAAGTTGGAATGTCGCCTATACAGTGTCCTCTGCCTAATCACACCCTTCGAACCGAACCACAGTAGGTCGCATATTGCTGCATTACAACAAAAAATTGTCGTAAAAAGTGTAGAGCCGTCGTAGACGACTCTTCAACATAAGGCTCTATCACCTCTCTCTCTCTATAATAATAATAATAATAACGATTCACACTCATAGCCCCACAGAAGGATTTATCCTTTGTCGTGGGTGCCATGGACACACACAGAAACACCCAGCACGCAACACCCAGACCAAGTACAAAAATTTTAATTCATCATTCAAATTTCTGCCCTGCTGGGAATCGAACCCAGGGCCCTGCGAACGACAGACCGATCATTGCCCACGGCGCCATACGGGTCGTCTATAGTATCTCTGATAGAAGACCCGTGCCCAGCAGAAAACAATGATTTATATGATGAAGATAGAATTGAAACTTAATCGACATTCCTGAATAAGTTACTACGTTCTAGCAATTTTATTGAATAAGTTTTGGTACGAGCAAGTAGAATTTGATACAAATTACAGTCACACACGCCGGCTTTGTGCTGACAAGAAAATTGTATATTTTATTTTTCTCACAATTTCGCTACGTAAAGGACAAAGGAAATTGCCCCATTACTTTTCCGACATAATTCCCGCTGAATGAGTTCCGTGGCTTTACTTTTAGACGTCTTTTCTTTGCGCTATTGTTAAATTTTATTGCTCGTAATCGGCAAAAGATAAAAACTTTAATATACTGTTTAATTAGTAACGGTGTTACTTACTTTATTGTAAGAGTCCGAGAAAAATGGAATAGCATCGAAAAACTCAAGAGGTAGTCTTATCGCTAAGAGCCCTTCAGGCTACCTTCATCCTCATGCACCTATTACTGACCCTCTGCTGGAACTGGTCTCCTCTCAATCACCACTGCCACGCTGGCCAGGTGTGGATTGGCCGACTTCACGTACCTTTGAGAACATTATAGAGAACTCTGGCACGCAGGTTTCGTCACGAGTTTTATATTCACCGTAAAAGCAATGGTTAATCAATTATTAACATTGGTTAATTGATGGCGATAGAATCTTATGCCAAAGGTTTCTATTTCTGTCAAGGTATTTCTGTCGTCAAGCAGATGTGTGAGCACTGCTGTGTTTCGGTTTGAAGGGTATAGTTAGGGAGAAGACAATGAACAGGAGGCATTCCAACTTAGTCCTCCGGAGTAGCAATGCATCCACATACAACCTCAGATAGGACTTTCGTCCCAGTTGAGGTTGGATGTGGATGTCCATGGGCTACAGTGATTTCTTAACATCAGGTGACATACATGCTCGTTTGCTACTATGTGAATGAAAAAAAAAGTTTAGCTGCCGTCCATGTTGCATGAGTATGTTTTCAAGACAGTGAACTTAGTCGTACAACTAGTACAAGATACAAAGTACCCTTTATATAATGAAATTTTGTCGGAAATAATCATATTTACGTCGATAAATGTCCATAGGACCGTTTATCTTTGTTTTCGCTGAGGTATAGCGAAAACACTGTACGATTTCCACATAAATAAACACAACTTCCATAAACCAGAGTGTCCTAAATTTTGGTGCAGTGTTGGATTAAGTGTGAAAGGCTGTACACAAAAGAGTCAGTCAAGCGTCGCATTTCACGGTAAGTACTGTACAATATCGTAAACAAACAACTGAAAATAATGGCAGCTTAAACCTTTTTGAATTCAGTTTTTATTTTAAAATTTTATGTTTTTTTATAACGTTTCACACTCAGCCCCACAGTAGGATTTAACCTGTGTCGTGGGTGCACAAACAAACACACAAACAGCCAGACCAGGTACAAGAATCTTTGTTAATATTTTTGCCATGGTCGTCAGGCTTCAATATGTGCAAATTATTTTAGCTTTGGACGGCAGGCTCCAACACCTGTGAAATGTTTTAGTCTTGGTTGGCAAGCTCCACTACCTGTTAAAAGGTTTAACCCTAAACCTAACTTGAACGGCAATCCTGTTAAATACTTTAGCGATGGACATGTTCTAGAATCTGGATTTTCACTCGTTAAGAGAGCAGAGTCTAAACGAATAGGAGTTAACTAGATTTTTTTTTTTTTATCTTTTATAGGCTTGCGTTTGACTGCGATCTCACCTGATGTTAAGTGGGATGCAGACTAAGATGTAGCACGCTTGCCT
>DWKW01002825.1:0-10599 GCA_018250115.1 Doberes anticus
ATAAACCAACACACATAAATAAATATGCACCTAGATTCGAACGTTTTGAGTGCGATTCTAAGGCAGCTAATACACGGTACGGATATTTACTCATGTGCTCCAACCCACTGCCACTACACGACCGTTATGCTATCTGCGCTGTTCAATATTTGATCCATTCATACTGTTCACGACATTTGCGATCAACGGCAAATATTGATAAAACCTCGCTAACCAGAATCGCTTTGAATAAACCAATACATAACAAGCACGGAAGTACAAAAATCATCAGAACACCGTCATGTCTATTTGTTTCCTAAAAGCTGACTACCAAACTTCGTTTTACCAATCAATATCATACCAATCGGCAAATTATTGTAATTCCTAATGTTTATTAGCTTACCATAGTGTAATAATACTAGATAGTAGGTTACCTACCCACGTGTAATGTGGTTGTTAACGTCCTAGTAAGCTGTCTACGTTAATTACTTTGTTAATTACGTTGTCGCCCCGTGTGGGTAATTAAAAAACACATTAATTTAAATTGACCTTCCCAATGTATGACAGTGCATACTACAGAGGTTCAAGCTTATGGCACTATGTAGGTCGAATAACATGTTTTTAATTACGAATTTTTTAGAAATAACAAATGTGTAGTTTTCGCGTGATTGGCGAACTTAATAAACAGAAACGAAACAAAAATTCTATCAATAATTATTCTGTCTGTTGAAAGCAGATTAATAAAAACTGAAATACCGACACCGGTTAATTCGAAAATACCATTTATGAACAGTCATGGCATTAGACTTCCGCCCGCGACGTTGTTGCCGCACATTAGTGAAAAAGAAAAACAATAGATCCATTTTAACATCAAGCAGCAGACAATAAAGAAGTCAAGTTGCATGTCTTTTTATTCTTGACATATCGTTGCTGAACCTTATAGCAGTATTGTCTCGCTATAATAATATGCTTTAGAACACTAAAAGTCCCGTTCTGAAGTTTTTACGAAATTGACGAACTAATATACAAACATACAGCGATTTAATAAATTATTACGTTGTACGAGGTTTACAATAAAATTGTATAACAGTACAAATAGAAGATACCTTAATTCTATAGGTATTTAATTTGTGCGCTCCAACGTTGTTGATGTTATTCGTGCCGTAGTGATTTTCAATCTGTATTTGTTATTTAGAGTTAGAGTGGACGTGGAGCAGTATTTGCGCTATCGTCAGCCAGCAACGAGCTGGTAAACAGTACACTGCAAACGCTCTTCGTCAGCAAATACGTTTCAATCTCTAGCTGGACGCACCCGTACCTTGCACTTGTTCAGATAAACACACACCAACAGCCCATATGTACGAATGGTTTTAAAAGATTCTCTGAAAATACATACACATTACCTACCAACAGTTTCGGAAACATTATTGAATTCGACTACTTAAATAAAATGTATTATTCCTGTTATCAAGCACAGACGATTTCATTTTATCCACTCAATCAAATTTAAATCCCCGATAGCGTTATCGTGGTTGCTGAAAATTAAATATACTGATGAGAAATCGCTGCTGTAAACTTGAACGTTACTTTAATGTAACTGATCGAACGCGTGAAGTTTTTTAAGTACCGGACAATAGAGCGGTATGTGAATCGGTACGTACTCGTATTAAAGGCGCTAATTGCCAGTACAACACTATCAAAATAGACTTGTAGGTGTATCGTTACGGAGTTACATTGTGTTTCGTACACAATGAGCTCGGTAAGGCGCCGGAACCGCGCAGTCATTAATTTCGAGGCGGCTCGTTAATGCCCACAAAAAAGCTCCGCGTGCAATCTCATGATTGATTCATCTGAACAAACCGCTCACTATCTAGCGCTAGCAAATTGTTCAATTCGAGCGAACCGAGAAACCTGTTTATTATGTAACCTAATAGCTAGTACGACCACAAATGACGTAATTAAATATATTAACGTGCATATTTATTGCCTCAAATTTCGTTTTATTGCAAAGAAATTCTGTTATTTATGTAAATACATTCATTTTGTGTTTTATTGAGATGTTTGGTTTATCGAATTGGTAATTTGATGTATCGAGGACTAGTGTCGCAAACAATCGGGCGGATCTCGTCGACGATTCACACGCGCTTATGAGCACTCTCGTAAAAAGTGCCGAGTCAAAAAGGCTTCACGCTTTAGCGGGAGGTAAGGTACACAAAGGGCAGTAAACGTTTGGCATGGACCTAAACAAACAAGGGTAGCTAGGAAGCTGGCTCTTTGTTTGGCGAGAAACATGCGAGTCAACAAACTCCCCATTCTTGAGGCCTCCGCAGGATTGTAAGCTGCCTCCTGCCGTATTGAAGCCAATCTGGCTATTAGGTTACTTCCGACTTGAATACAAGACGTCTGTAAATAACAAGTTTATTTATAGACATACCGGGAATATAAATACACAGTTATGTAAAAAATAGCAGACGCCTTGGGTAAAATAAAAACCATATATACGTATTAAATATAAGTTTTGTCCAAAATTAGTGCGCATGTTTTTACGATTTGTTTTTACATTTTGAATTATACTCCATATATTTAGGTCTATGTCATTTTTAATTACACACGGTTCATAAGGCGCAGTCGGTGCGCTGCTAGATTGACAGCGGTGTTCGTTCGAGCGTGCCGCCGACTGCCGAGTGCGAGTGCCGCCCCGCCCTCTGCCACGCAATTACAATCTGATTACGAGAGGACACTGCCGCGCGGCGCCTCCTGTATAATAAGTTCGGTCTCACTCGATATTCGATACCAAGATAACGATGTCTCCTGCAATACTCGCCCACTCGACGGCTCCCCGACCGACTCGTTCCCGCCGAGTAATTATATCCATTTGTTTATAATGAATATTAATGACATGACTCCTCGTCCGGTGTCTACGATTATGTTTATAAGTATCATGCTCAGAATAGCAATTATTTTTAATACAGGCGATTATAGTAATGAGCACCGAAATCGTATTTGGACTTTAATTAAATCCGCTTCTGTGTTCATAAAATGAAACACTTGTTGGGTTGGCAATTTTTCCCGACCTCATTAATGAGGAGCGACAGTAGGAGTGGGCTCGCATTATCGATGCGCCGGCCGCTAATGTTCCGCGGCGGGCTATGTTTAAACAATTATTGCTCCGCGAATGCGATACGAATCGATGATAATGTTGGCCTCCGTCTGCTGTTATAATAGCCCATTTATCGACTCGGCTGCCATTTCGCCGGGGAATTATTTATTGCCGCGCCATAAGAGCGACGTCGCTTTCAATACAATGGAGCCTTTTCGATCGGCGACTGTTTTGTTTAATAAAGTGGAAACTCGGTAAGAGCGCTGCGGTAAGATAAGCCGAGCGTGGCGTGCATAAATAATTCATAAAAGAGCTGGCAGTCATTAATGAAGGTCGGGACCGCAGTTGGGGCGTCCGTTTGGTTTATTTCGTGAACACAATCGCGGTAAAAGTTCATCTCGAGAGTGGTCGGGCGCGCTCCCCGGCTACTTCCTACAGAGCACCTATTTTAACTTAAACGTCGGCTGTACAAACTTTTGTTTTTAAATTTTTTGTAAGCTTGAGAGATAAAGAAAACGGCAGTTTTAAAATAAAACATAGGTATATTTTTCTTTGAAATGAAACAGTATGTTCACGTAGAGAGCTACTGCCAACGAAAAAGTTTACTAGGAACACGAAGTGTCTCATTTGTTGTTTACTTCGAATTTCAAAAATGGAAGTTCTTAGTTTTTTTAATGACAAAGCAGCTGCATTAATATAAATGCCATTGAAACCGCTGACGCCGTCATTGTGTCCGTGGCCGCAAGCGCGAGCATTCTGAGACAATAAATTGCGGCGAACAACCGAGAGCGCGGCGCATCTGGGTCACCGCCTGCCTTATGCACTCAGTCCCTGACAACCGCTGCGCCCCCGACGAATGCTTTCCTGTTCGTTGTTCAATCGCTAATGAGTTTTTACTATTCCACCGTTTGTTTTTTTAATTATAAGTAGGTTTTATTAAGATATGTGCGAATAAATCTATACTTTTATAAAATTGCAACGAGAGAGGGAGCGCGTAATGTAGAGTAGAGCAAAATCACACACACAAACATTAGAGATATAATTTGAGGTTAGAGGTCCTTGAACACAAATTCCTATTCTTATTTTTTAAATCACGCAAAAACTCAATAGATTTGAATGAGAATTTCACAGGTTAAATTCGCACTTGGCCAGCTGGCGGTCTATGGCCTAAACTTTCTCATATCTGACAGAAGACCCGTGCCCAGAAGTGGGACAATAATGGGTTGGTGATATTATATTCCCAGAAGTTTGAACCAGAAAATCAGTCACGTTAAAACTTTAAAGCTATAAACTAGGGAGGTCACTAAAATCGATTTGGTATTTTATCACTATCAAGTGTCTGTGAGGTCTAGTAGTAGTAGTACTACCTATCTAATATTAAAGAAGTATGTTAAATGGATATCTACTAATATTAATTGCGTCATAACTGTATAAGTAGGTCAATGTTTCCGGTCTTATGCATCGCAATTTTGTTACAAAAGGCAACGTGGTTCAGATACACTCTTGTTAGTTATTAAAACTTGTACATTTTTAAGAATCTTATTTTATGTCACATGAAACTGCAAAGTGCAACAACAAACGCTCTCCACATTTAGGTCACTGCGCCTTTCTTTATGCAGTGTACTTAGTAGTTAGTACCATGCCTCCCGTTAGAGGCTTGGCTGACTTTTTAATAAGTTTCAAAGACACGACTAAATTTTATTTTCATAGCAAGAGAACGAACAATATATACGCAAATGTACTTTGGTGTGCTACTGTTTCTTATAAGTTCCTACCTTTATTAAACATTATAAAGTTTGATCTTAAACAAATCACACTACCATTTGTAATAAATAATAAACATCAAAACATATTTCTATTTGATATATCGACATCAGTTTGTTGGATCTATTCAAAACAAAAACAACATTTTCATACGAATATTAATGCAAACGAGAACTGTTGGAGATGTAGCAATAAATCAGGTGGAGTAAATTTAGTGTGGAACGAAGCGTGGTGCGAGTATGTAGGGAACAAATGGAGCGTCACCGCAAGATGCAGCGCCAGATTAAAAGCTCGACCGACTAAACCACGTGAAAATCGTGCAAAAAGAGGAGTCACCCGCGGCATTAGCGGATGAGTGTCGGAGCCATTAGTGCAACCCCCACCCACCACCTCACCCCGAAACCCGACGTACCTCTTTTATTTCTCGCGCGGGGATGAACTCCTTAATGACAAACCTTACTATATCTTTTGTGGAGAGCTCGCAAAAGTACGTATTTTGCGGCCCCTTTGTACGCGCTCTTTTTATTCCGAGCTGTTCCCAGCTGTTGTGAGGGGTTGAAATGTAGAGATTTGGTCGAGATTATTAAGTGTTACAACAAGGATACGACTATGAATGAATGGGGACCTTTAAACAATAATTCACTTAAAATTGAACATGACTTGTAATTGTATTTAATATTCAATAATTATTTTTATACTGGGTATGTAATGACCATATTAGAATCACCAATTCCTGCCAATCTGATTACTGTCTACCACGGGAAAACTACACCTGACACCAAAATATTCAATTTATTTTAATAATATTTAAACAGGACGTAAAAACTTCTAAGCGGGCTTTTAATGAAAACTTATGATTAAAAATAACCACGAAACGTTGGTATTTCATGTTGTGGAACAAATATTCTGCGTTGTTCTAATAAAATTTCGAAACAGCCTTCGGGCGTAATGGCGGACGATGGAATGACGGGAAGCGACGAGTGTAATGTAATTTGCGGTAATTCGGGGCGTCGGGGCTTGTTCGCGCCACTTGCTCAGTTTATTTCAAAGAAACAAAAATACGTTTATTTTAAATCCGAACAAGTATTTTGTAGAGAGTTGGATTGTTTGGATATATTTTTATGTTGATTGAATGTTATTTCTTGGGTCTTAACAGCCATCACAATTAGGTATACTGAATACCTTTTTTTTTCTATATTTCTGATTAATCTGTAATATCTCCTACACTTTCGTTAATTTTATGATAACAAGATATTTAAGAATTCCGACGATGGGTCGGTGTTTAAAACCCAAGAAACACCTCTAATTTTTCTACATTTAAAACATAAATAGTCACGTTGTTAAATGGTAAAGGAAAACATTGTGAGGAAACCTGCATACCTGATATTTCTTCAAAATGTTCTAAAGGCATGCGAAGTCCGCCACTCGGCTCTTGACCAGCGTGGTGGACTATGGCTTAAACCCGTCTCATCGTTGATGCTCAGATGCCATCGCTCGTCGCTGTGGGACAGTAATAGTTTAATGAAAATGGTAAATCATTTCTCACTCAGTTATCAACTGATTCGTATAGATACGGGACATGTGGGACTGGACATAGGATAGCTAAGTAAATCAATGAAGTAATTACTGAGAATAGGATTAATTTCTTGGCTACATACAGAAAAATAAAAAGATTACCCAGATCCAATCCATTAATATTAGTTTTGTAAGCATGTTTTGTAAAAAATTCAAAGCAACTGATGATTTGCTACTGTAGTTCTTGGAAAAGATTAATGTGCTTTTCGTGATAAACTTTATCATTTGTTACATCAAAATAACAAAAGCATTTAAATATTACTTGAATTTTATAATATTACTTAAATATTACATGAAACGTATCAGCAACCGATGATTTGCTGAACCAGCTCCGATGGAATGCTTAGTATTTAATTCGCGGTTTTTGAATATGAAATTAGTACGCGCAATTATCGAAATATGATTTGAATATATTTCTACAGAGTTGATTATTATTCTAAAATGGATAAAATCTCGCTTTTCAATGTTAAATACAAGTACCTACGATATGGTTGAATCAAATTCGCAAGCATTTGTACCGAATTGTTTGAATTTTATTATTTTCTGGCTATTGGGCGAAATGTTGGAAAGCGCCAAATGTAATTTGCGGTGTATCGGGCGCGTCGCGGCTTGTTCGTGTCACTTCCCGAGTATCATTCCGAAGCCAACAACACATTTTATTTGAAATTCATTGAACAACTAAACAATTTAAATGTCTATTTGTATAGACATTGATATTTCGTTAGTATTACAAGAATGTTTTCCATTTTACTATCAGTGAAGAGTTTATTGCATTAAATAGTTTGACTTTGAATAACAATTACCGCGTTATCACAGTGTTGGTTCTATGTAACTAAATGTAAAAATCTATATAAAATCTAAAAGTGAGTGATAGCCTGGTGGTTAAGCATCTCGACCCTACTATGGTGGGTCGAGGTTCAAAGCCCGGCACGCACCTCTGTTTCTCGAAATATTATTTATTACAAATTTACCAAATTATGTGCATATTGAGCAAATGTACAAATAGGCAACTTAAGGCGTTCATCAGGAACGTATGCAATAAGCAGACAGTACCAGATCAGTAACAGTATGTTTGTGGTACCTCTCTCTCTTTTTGTGACTGAGGGATGTTTTTATTATTATTTTATTCAAATGGAATAGCAAATAAGCATGCAGGCCGCCTGATGTTAAGTGGTCACTGCAGCCTATGGACATCCACACAAACCTCAACTAGGACAGAAGTCCTATCTAAGGTTGTATGTGGATGCGTTGCTACTCCTGAGGACTAAGTTGGAATGCCTGCTGTCCGGTGACTTCTGCCTAACCACACCTTTCGAACCGAAACATAGCAGTACTAACAATGCTGCTTTACGGCAGAAATAGCAACGGTGATGCCGTCGCAGGCGAGCGTTCGGCATAAGATTCTACTACCATCAAATGATAGGTATTAGCTCCAGACTAAACACTCTCTAGTACTCTATATAAAAACACAAAAAACGATTATATACCGGCAGTGTAAGATGTTAAGAGTTTATCAGTAATCCATACAGTATACAAAACATTATTTTCAATCACCGATTTGTGGTTGAAATTAATTTCCATCGAGAATCTGGATGTCGTAATGTATGTAAATGAGGACATAAAATAATATGTTAATAACACCTGCGAATTAACCTCGAATGAAATATTGAAATTTGTCAATATTTTAATGGAAATAATTTCAAAGTGCATTTCATTAAACATTTTTCAGACGTTATTGCTACTAGCTTTTTTTATAATACCGACGAAATATAGGCTTTGTCGGTGGCCCTTCTTTATTACAGGAAAAATACAAAACTAATACTTTATTTTCAAGAAATTACCTTAAGAAATGGTAATAGGTGAGATGTAAAAGATAAGATCCCTTAACGCACCTCTATACTTAAACGGGTACAAAATAAATAACATTCATTCAACATTCATACCAACACATAAATTGGGAACATCTAAATGACGAAGATAGGTATTCGGTAACTAAACATACGAGCAGGAGTGGTGTGAATCGAGATAGTATTACGCTCGAGTTGACATCGCATCAAAGCTATACACGTAGAGTGGGTTTCCGATAGAAGCGCGACAAACAGTCCATTTACTGGTGAAATGAAAGTGCAATTTGCGGTCAACGCGGCCTGCGGTCCGCTCGTTGCACTGACGGCGTGGTTATGGACAGGTCGTAGTTATTTAACACATTCATTACACTAAAAGTAAAGTACGTTATGTAGGAATTAGGTATAGTTTACGTATTAGGAATATCCAATTAAATATAGGACCACAACAAACGCTCCATTTGGGTACTGGAGAATGAAAGTGCAATTTGCGGCGGCTGCGGTCTGCGGTCCGCTTGTCGCGCCGCCCGCGCGGTTTTACAAGTTACTTTTATTTTTAAATTGTACATTTTGATTCATAAAAACACAACAAACATTACCGGTTGTTTGTTAATTTGAATAGTATTATACGATATAATATTTAACATTCACGTCACAAACGCGCAAAGTACAGTTTGTATCGCGTGGTTCGCTTACTTTAGGTATAGTTTAATACAAATCGTATACATTATACATATAACAATGTATAAATAATAAGTTATAGAAACGTTCAACAAATGTATCAAGTATACTTATTTGATACGACATATATTCCGTTACAAATAATATATTTTTTCACAGTTTGTTACCTTCGTGGATAAAAGCAATAATTGATTCCGTAGATCATTTTCAATTTTAATCAGGGCCGTGTATGAAAATTATTATCTTGCCTAAATTGTGTTCAGAAAGTTAATTCAAGAAATATAAGCTTTGTTTAATTTAATTTATTTTATTCTGCGAATTGTTGTTGAAAAGAAATCACTTAAATTTAAATTCCTACGCATTTACCTAAATTATGTTCGTAATATGCAGGAAGTCAAAAATTACTCTTCATGCAATTTGTATGTTAATAGTGGCGTTATAAATCAAAATTCATATTTGCGGAGGTATCATGAGGGAGGTGCTTTGCCTCGTAAACTATTTTCCTTTTGAATGAAATGCTGAACTCTAGAAAAACCTGCAATTAGCAATATTATACCTACAGCTATAAATACATAAGTATTTATAAATATGCTTGCATTCCTATTTAAATGAAGCGATCAGACAAGTTTTTTTCCAAGAGCATATTCATACGAATGCTCGGTATTCAAAAGGCTCATTATGTTAATTCGTTCTCGATTCACTGCAAATCCGTGAATAAAATTAATGTGCATTTAAACGGAAAATACGAACAAAGCCAATAAATGCGAGTAGCTCCGGTAACACGGCGATTTATCATTTCATTTGACCGCATGCAAATTGTTTATCGTGTTAATTTTATTTGTTGCTTTCCGGGCAGCTTATCGACTACAATAATTATAAGTGTTATTATTGAATCGGGAACTATAACAGCGTGTCGGAATGTGGCAACATTTTTGAAAAATCTATTTGTATGTACGAGTAGAGCGCGCGGTACTGTTAGCGCTCACCTCGTAATTGATTACTTCCATCTTTATTGAATGTTAATGTGGGATTTATTCGTGCTACCAGACCGATGAATTTAAATGGACCTTTATAGCAAGTTACGGTATTACAGTTAAATACATGAATTACCAGACCTTTAACCTGTTCTGTTTTTCTTTCAAATATTTTATTCGTATGTATGGGACTAAAAGTAGTTCATCACTAGGAGTTAAACAATTAATTCTGTATTATATTCCTTTGGGTGGAAAATAGAAGTAATCCGCCACTAACCTAGTTCCATATTAGCATAATCTGGCTGCTTGCTAATGGGTGTTTTTTATTACAGACTGAAATCGCGAAGAGATTAAATGCTATAATAGCACAGATATTACCGTTCCTGTCCCAAGAGCATCAACAGCAAGTGGCGTCGGCGGTCGAGAGGGCGAAACAAGTTACTATGACTGAACTGAATGCGATTATAGGGGTAAGCTATAGCATAAGTTAATGAGAATGTCAGTTATACATTTAGCAAAAACCTGCAACCATAATATAATCGTAACATAAAATTTTATCATTTTCGGCACCACCGCTACACCTATTTCTTCCGTAAAGCAGCAGTTTGAGAACTGCTGTGTTTCGGTTTGAAGGGTGTAGTTAGGCAGACGACACTGGACGGGAGGCATTCCAACGTAGTCC
>DWKW01002826.1:0-10598 GCA_018250115.1 Doberes anticus
AAATCTCTCCGAGCCCATGTTTGAATAATTTAAGCGTCGTGGGACGGTTTCGTGACCTCTAGCGCTTTTGACTGCGAGATCCTTGTGCTATTGTATACCAATTTATCATGTTTGATGAATTTTTTAGTAATCGAGTGAAAAAAAAATCTTCAAATCTATTCAGAATCGATTTGAGGCCATCAAATTTTTCAGCTTTTCGGTACAAACAGTGGCGAATTCTGATTGGCAAATATTCTAAATCTATGGATAGAATGCTTACATTCAACTGTGACAGTCGATCGAACCTCTCTAGAATTCAGATTGGTCTAAGCGCTAATCTAGTTACTAATTTAGCTCAGAACATTGTTAGTTCACCGTTTGGCGTCTATGAAATTGGAAATTCTGACATTCCACATTTAATCATTCCTGTCTAATAGTCATTACAAATTAAACATACATTAAGTCATTACAAGTTTCATGTAAGATTACCTTTTATTGTTAGTAATTCTGTACATTGAAAATATTTTTTTAAAGTGCGCTACAGCCTAGTCTAATCTAATAGATTTTAGGTCGAGGTTCGAATCCCGGCACGCACCTCTATTTCTCTAAATATGTTGAACAGACATGTTCTTAATATTCGAAGAGAAAAACACCTGCCCAGCAGTGGGACAATAATGAGTTGATGATAAAAACACACACATTGTTTTTTTTTTCTTTATATATTCATTTATTTGTACGTTTTACATTTATATTCATTAATATTATGAAGACACCTCTGCTCCCGTTTCGTTATCCCAGTTCGTTAATGTCTACCGCAAGGTTTGCGTGTAAGAGATTGCTAATTTAGCAATAATAGGTAGGAATAATAATACTAATACGCAATAACCTTCGACCCGAGGCATTTCCGGAGCGCTATGACATGGGGTTCTTCAAAAAAGGCGCTAAAAGAGCTTTCCTTCCAAACCAAGAACGCATTGGCGGCTCCTCTGGTGTTGCTCGTGTCTATAAGCGGCGGTGACCACTTACCATCAGGTGGCCCGTCTGCCTGTTTGCTTAGGCATAGTAAATAAAAAATAAAAAAACCACCTATTCTAACACTTATAGTTCACAAATTTGTTTTTTTAATTTAAACGCATACGTTCAAGATAGTGATCATGCCTCAACTTAGGCCTTCGTAAAATTTTACTGTTCTGTAAATTCAAACGTCACCATCGTCGAACTCACCTCGAAAGAGCGGACGCGGCTGCGCGCGCGCATTGCATATTAACATTTATCTTTAGGCTGGTGGCGTACTGGGGATTGCGATACTTGTGAAAGTTTAAATTTTATTTGTAAAAAGAATAACAATTATAAATAATTCATAATTATTTATTATTATACATTTAAAAATAATAATTAAAAGTATGTATTTGCATACCACAGTTTCAAAAGGGCCTTTGGTCACACATTATATTGTATTGTAGGCTAATTTGAGGTATGTTGCAGATTTCATGTCTCTAGCTCATCAGAAAATTATTTTTAAATCGATTACAAAGTTCCACTCTAACAGGCAAGACAATAAATAAAAAGTGGTCAAAATCACTTTAGTGACCATGCCGCATAAAATGTTTAGTGATTACTATTAGTAAACAAATGAAACCAGACAGAAACAGATTTTACTAAACTTCCAGTTTGAATTTGAATTGATTTTAATCTTATGATTAAAGTCAGTGACTGTTTTAATGCTGGGTGTTATTGGACGATCGAAAGGAATAATCGAATATTCCTAAGTAACATCTCGGTTCCTATATTTAAAATATCGTGTCTGCGATATTTCGTATTGTTTTAGATCATTATTATTTTTCTGGTATTCTTTATGTAGTCCAATATTGTTTGGGTATTATTTTTAATTTAAATAAATATTTACTAAAACGCGATATTATTTGTTTCAGGTATGTACTTAATAATCCTGTTAAGCTGAACTCCATCCATGTAAGCTGAAAATTATATAAATACTTGCGATGTTAATTACATGAAACGTGTAAATTTTCATACATACAAAACTTGATGATACAAAAATGATATCTACATTTATTATTTCATACAAATCGTTTAAAGTTGTAACGTAACGCCCACCTCTGTGTTAAGATTATGTTCAGAGTATATGTAAAAATACATAACTTTAGATGTCGATAAATCCTGAACGGTTATAAAAATAATCAGTATTTAAAAGATAGTCGTCCACTACAGTAGTCTAAACTTTAAACAAATAATTAATAAATCTCTCGCTCCCTGTGTGTTTCAGCACGAAAGATCAATAACCTCTATAGGGCGACACATATTCGTGTCATGAGCGTTGCCTTAGCTAGGGTCTCATTGTTTTCTCCATCGTGCATAATTACACTGCGCCTCCCGTTTTGAAGATACCGTTTATTTTATTATCTCTACACGGTGAACTGTGGCGGTACCACCATCAAATTTGTTTTTGTCACAAAGCGGCGCTGCTCGCACTTTTTATATACGTACGTACTGTACCATTTCAAATAAAGTAAATAAAGTGATTTTTTATATCAATGATGTAGCAAACGAACATGCAGGCCACCCTATGTTAAGTGATCACTGCAGTCCATGACAACAACATCCAACCCCAATAGTCCGAATTCAAGTCTTATCTAAGGTGGTACCTAGATGCGTCGCTGCTAATTAGGTCAAATTTGGAATGCCTCCAGTCTAGTTTCGAATGTCTGCCTAACCACAAACCGAAATGCAGCACTGACTCTGCTGCTTTACGGCAGAATAGGAGGGCGTGGCGCCGCCGCATGCGAGCCTTATGCCCTACCACCATCAAAATAATAACCACAATACCTCGTTAATACAATAGAAGAACGATACCGTAGATATAACACGATTACACACAGTACACGACACCTGACCATCACGTGATGTTTCCGCGGTTGACCGCGCCACTTGAAATTGGATATGTTTCCAATGTCGGCTGTTGTTTTCCTTTTAATGTTTATATTAACTGTATAGTTAGGCAGACGACACTGGACGGGAGGCATTCCAACGTATTAGTAGGGTAGCAACGCATCCACACACAACCTCAGGTGTGGATGTCCACAGGCTGCAGAGACCACTTAACATCGGTTGGCCTGCATGCTCGTTTGCTAATCTCTTTATATAAAGAAAAATAAAAAAAACTCGTCTTAGTTTAGAATTACAGTCGTTACAACTGTCAACATACAAATGGTTTCAAATACCGTCGTGGGTGCCATGGAGACGCACAGAAACAAGCACACGACGCACATACGCATACACGAAGCATATACCCAGACCAGGGTATTTGATGCTAGAGTCACCTATTTCTGCCGTGAAGCAGTGTGAGAACTGCTGTGTTTCGGTTTGAAGGGTGTAGTTAGGCAGACGTCACTGGACGGGTTGCATTCCAACGTAGTCCTCACGAGTAGCAACGCATCCACACACAACCTCTGGTGCGGATGTCCATGGGCTGCAGAGACTACATTCTACATTCAGTACTCGAGTTTATGCCTCGCTGGGAAACGAATCCAGAACCGTCAGAACCGCGATCCGTCCGTCGAAAACGGTGCCATGTGGGTCGGATATTCGACATATGCTAAGATTCTATTCAAGCAGTAATATATTTCTAAGTTGAAAGGTAAGCAGACACTTTGTCGTCAGCTCACGTGTACTGTAATACGGCTCGCCGCGTCACGCCGCATCACGCCTCGGCGCGAGAAATTCACGGCCGCGAATCGGTGAATCTAAATAGTTCGTAGGGTTCATACCGTTTGTTTTAAATCAAAACTTGAGCGATGACCATGTGAATTTCTGTTTTGTGACGTATTTTGATGCCTTGATTTGTCAGTCATTAGGTCACCGTCCGTAAGAAACCGTTTAGTAAATTTTCACCGTATTTGTAGCGATTTGCAGCTAACAATGACTACCATTCGAGACAACTTAACAAAGTTTGTTAGTAACGGCGTAGCAGACGAGCATGCAGGCCACATGACATTTAGTGGTCATTGCAGCCCAAGACTGTCCATAGACAACATAAAACAACCAAGAATACGATATTGACAGAACTTTAAGAAATAAATGACCAAATTGAAAATTATCTGTCGTAAGCTGCAATTAGACATAGCTAATATAACCTGTATGGATTTTTTCAATAGATTCTTATAAGGTTTTACATGAGCTTTGTATAGCATATTGTCTATACCGTAAAAAATATTGAACTCTAATGCTTAAATACTTATCCCTGATTTGAATTCGAACATCATCCATTGCGATTAGGATGCGTTATTTTCGACCACAATTCATTGGCAGATTCAAGAATAAGTTCTTATTCCTGGTTTTGCTGATTTTCGTGAAAGAGTTTCGTTCTCTATCTCTCGACCAAATTAACGAGAACCACTATTAAATTGTACTCTTTCACGTACAGGAAGAAAATGTTTCTTTAAATCGGTCCAAAAACTCTGAAGTTATGAGTTAATAGGAATAAAAAAACCGGTCAAGTACCAGTCGGACTCGCACACGGAGGGTTCCGTACCATTATCTATAATATCGAGAAAAATGAGCAGAAAAAATCACCTTTGTTGCATGGAAGCCCCCTTTAAATATTTTTTTTATTTTGATTTAATATATTTTTTTAAAAGTGTTGCTGTCATCAATATCGCACAAAAACGAGCAAAAAAAAATACGTTTGTTGTATGGGAGCCCCCTTAAATATTTATTTAATTCTGTTTTTTAGTATTTGTTGTTATAGCGGCAACATAAATACATCATCTGTGAAAATTGCAACTGTGTTAAACAGTTGAAATTTCATGAGATACACAGATATCACAGATCATGAGATACAGCCCGGTGACAGACAGACAGACGGACAGACAGACAGACGGACGGACAGACAGACAGACGGACGAATGGACGGACGGCGGAGTTTTAGTAACATGGTCCCGTTTTACCCTTTGTGTACGGAACCCTAAAAAGTACGTTCTAATTGTATATTCACTCATTCTTAAGTCGCCAAAAACAGACTTACAAGACTATTTAACTCTCGATAAGAAAGTTTACATGGCGTTTGCCTTAAAGCATTCGCTTTATGATACCTCTGTTTGCCGGCAAGCCAAATTTAGTGGACATAATGCGTTGACTTAACGGAAATACGACCGCAAACGACGCGGTATTATTACGACACTCTCGTAAATGTGCCTTAGTCATGAAGAAATCTAAAGTCGTATGTGCAAATGGTGTTACTTCAAATTTTAATACTAGCGAATACTACTTCCGCCCCGCGACATTGCGTCGTCGCACATCGGTGAAAAACAACGGAACCATTTTCAATTTTAACCCAATATGTATACATCAACGAAGTAGTAAAAGAGCGTGCAGGCAACCTGATGTTTACTAGTCACTGCAGCCCATGGTCATCCAATTTGAACCTTAGCTAGCATGGAAGTCCTATCTGAGGTTGTATGTGGATGCGTTGCTATCACAGAGGACTAAGCTGGAATGCCTCCTGTCCAGTGTCTTCTCTCACTAACATACAAACATCTAACCGAAAAACAGCAGTACTTACACTGCTGCTTTTCGGCAGAAATATACGAAGCGGTAGTGTCGCCGAGGTCGAGCCTTTGACCTAAGACTCTACGTCCATCTTTTTTACAGTATCACTAACATATTTAATGAACTTCCGGTTATGCGAGTTCAAAAACTAATTGTCAATATTAATATTCAAAAACACACTTTATTGTGTCACATCAGTATAATTACTAAAGGCAGCTTTGTAGCATTAAATATGACACTCAAGTTAATTTATTACCTACTACAAAGTTGGTTGAAGTTCATTGAACAATAACATAAACTCGTCCGAACTTACTATTTTCACTAAAGTCGGGTTTGTGCTAGCAATGGACTGAAATATTGTTAGAAAAATTTATGTTTAAGGGTATAAATACTTAATTTATAATGAACAGAACAGCAAATGAGAATGCAGCCACCCACCTACCTGATGTAAAGCAGCAACCCACCTGATGTAAAGTGGTCACTGCAGCCCGTGGACATCCTCATAAAATCTCACACAGGACGGAAGTCCAGCTTTGCTACCCCAGCATTGCTACTTCTAAGGACTAAGTCGGAATGCCTCATGTTCAGTGTCTTCTGACAAACTACGCCCTTTATACCGAAACACAGCAGTTCTCACATTGCTGCTTTACGACAGAAATAGGTGCTGCGGTGGTAACGCCGCAGGCGAGCCTTCGACATAAGACTCTACCACCATTGAATATATGTATTATACATATAAATAATGATAATGAGCCGCCAGACTCGACAACCCTACTGGTAAGTTAAGCGGAGCGCACATTCGTAGCTCGAGGGTGGAAACATTTGATTTAATTACTTATTCATTGCTCTTGCCTATCTAACGCCCATTGTTTCTGCGCAGATGTTTGATTTCATCTCGGATTTATATACAAACACCTGTATTTATTACGTAAACACTTTTTAGTAGATGAACTAACTACTGACCTGAAATTATTTTGGACGGAACGTCGTTCTCCTTTGAGGTTGGATATTGATGTCCATGAGTTGTGTTGGCCACTTAACATCGGGTGCCCTTGGTCGTAAGTCGTTTCTTTGAAGACTGTACTCGCTACACCATACTACGGATATGAAGGGATTTGCAGTTCTATTAAGAAATAACAAATTACAATCATAGCCCCAGACTAAGATTCCATCTATGACAAACACAAATAAAAACACATACACCCAGACCTGGAACAGGATCATAAATTTATCATTCAAAATTCTGTCCCGCTCGGAATCGAAAAATTCACAACACAATTTAATAATACGTAATAATTTACGCAGCATGTACTCGTATTCTAATGCTGGTAGAATCTTATGACGAAGGCTCGCCTGCGGCGGCACCCCCACTCCACTTATTTCTGCAGTAAAGCAGCAGTGTGAGAACTGCTATGTTCCTGTTTGAAGGGTTTAGTTAGGCAGAAAACACTGGACAGGAGGCATTCCAACTAGCCCTCAGAAGTAGCAACGCATGTGATACAACCTCAGATAGGACTTCCGTCCTAGTTGAGGTGTGATGTGGATGTCCATGGGCTGCAGTGATCACTTAGCATCAGGTGGCCTGCATGCTCGTTTGCTTTTCTGTTTGAATAAAAAACAGCAATATTAAACGGTAATGCGCACTCTCCTCATAATCTTGCTAATGATGGGTCGCAATGCAATTATTTACCCGAGATAAGACAATTAGATCACACTATGACTAATAGGAACTGTTTACCTTTGAAAAAGTGTTATTACGCGGCCAAGAGGTATGCATATTTACAAATTTTTTTGCTCAGTCAAGAAGTTTAAATCTACTGAATTTTCGTTAAATATTTAAAAATAGTATAGGACATACTTTTTAAATCATTGAACCGTAATTATCCCACTGCTGGGCATGGGTCTTCTCTCAGAGAAGACAGTTTTTTTTAAATAATATCCTGTAATCAGTTACAAGTTACGTAATAAAGAACGTGAAAGCCGCTTGGCGTTCAGTGTTCAGTGCGGCCGATGGACATCCATGTCCAGCTTAAATAGGAGCGAAGACTGTGGGGACTTACGTGGATTCGTTTCTTCTTTTGAGGACTAAGTTGGAATGCCTCCTGGCTCTGTGTAGTCCGCCTCCAACCACACTCTTCAAACTGGAACACAGCAATGCGCGCACTACTGCTTTGTGACTTTATTGTAATTATCACATGTACTTTATAACCACCCACATGACACCGTCTGATGGTGGTAGCTCTTATGTCGAAGGCTCGCCTGCGGCGGCACTACCGCTGCACCTATTTCTGCCGTAAAGTAGCAGTTGCTACTTTGGAATACCTCCCGTCCAGTGTCGCCTGCCTAACTACACCCTTCAAACCTAAACACAGTACCTCTCACACTGCTGCTTTACGACAGTGATAGGTGTACTGGTGGTGCCGCCGCAGGCGAGCCTCCGACATAAGACTCTACCATCATCACATGAGACACTACCACCATCACATTCTTGAAAACGTTATGAGGAAATTTCAGGCAGCAGGCTTGCTCATAATTTTTTTACCGGTAAAATAATTTACACAACACCAACGCACTGAAATTAACCATAGTATAAGATAAACTGGTAGGTTTTGCGGTAGGGTATGTGTGTGTGCGTATACGCGAGAGTGTGTGTGCAACGACATTGTTTAGGTGATGTAAACAATCGCGGGAATTCCGTTTGTAGCAGAGTTAACGTGTAGGTCCCGTGATTTCGCAGACAGCTATTGATTTGCCGGTGATTGACGTGTAAAAGAGATCCGGTATTTTTATTAATATTATGAAGCATATTTTTATCATTGTTATAAATCTGACCGTACCTTTTTTATTCCTCTATTTAATATTGCTCATGTCGATGCCTCGCCCACGGCGGCACCACCGCTGCACCTTTACTGCCGTATGACAGCAGTGTCAGCACAAGACTACATCCATCGTCGCCCTCTTCTTCTCCTCCTCACCCCCCCTCCTCCTCCCCCCATTCACTTCACGAAAAACTCGGTGAAGCTGTAAAGACCGATAGGGCCCACAGCATGTGACATAAGAAAAAAAAACTATACAAGAAGCGTTCAAACTTAGTATTTCAGGTACAACAACGCATCCACTTACAACCGCGGAGAAGCCTTCCATCCTATTTGGGGTTGGAAGTGTATATCCATGGGCCGCAGTGACCACTTCAAATGACTGCACTCTAGTAAGAATTTTGATGGTGGTAGAGTCTTATGTCGAAAGCTCGCCTGCGGCGGCACCGCCGCTACACCTATTTCTGCCGTATAGTAGCAGTGTGAGAACTGCTGGGCTTCCGTTTGAAGGGTGTAGTTAGGCAGAAGACACCGGACAAGAGGCATTCCAACTTAGTCCTCGTGACTAGCAACGCATCCACATCCGACCTCAGATACGACTTGCATCCTAGTTGAGATTTGATATAGATGCCCATGGGCTGCAGTGACCACTTAACATCAGATGGGCTGTATGCTAATTTGCTATTCCGTTTGAATAAAAAAGAATAAAAAAAATCTTGAATATTATATCCGTTTATTAGTCCCCAATTCAAAAAGGATATTTCAGTCTATCCATGGCAACCCTGGCCTCGACTGACCGCGACAGCCGCCTCTATCGCTGTCCCTCTCCCGAACGCGACAGCAATGCATCTGTAACGCCCGTTTCACACCTCACGCGCGAGTCATAGCGACGCTCCCCAAAGACGCGCCGCGTCGCTTGCATACGAATGTATGTATGCACCTTTGTTTTGCAACCGACTGTACACAATCGTATGGTTTGCGTACGTGTCGTAGCACTTGTGATGTATTAATCTAATCCTGGTGCTAACAGCGCTAAAGTTAACGATAGTAACCTTCCGTTGATAGCAACTGAGACTTTGTTAGGCTCGCCGATGCGGGCACTACCGCTGCGCCTATTTCTGCCGTAAAGCGGCAGTGTAAGAACTAATGTGTTTCGGTTTGAAAGGTGTGGTGCGACAGAAGACATCGGAGACATGGAGGCATTCCAACTTAGTCTTCAGTAGGACGGAAGTTTTATCCGAAATCGTATAAGTTGAGGTTATATGGATGTCCAATGGCTGCATTGACCACTTAACATAAGGAGCAGACCATACTCGTTTGTTGTTCCGTTGATATAAAAAGCTATATTTGTTTTTAGAAAAGAATTATGTTTTACGACAAAGTACATTAGACCTTTTAGCACCAAGTTCCCCGTATAATGGATGCGTTATATCCATGGGGGACGATTCAATTTGCGAAATGCTTCGGCAGCGACGTTTTCGTTGTTTGTCGCGTTTGACACCAACTTTGCCGGGAATCGTGTATTTGTGATATAGAACATAATCTTAAGGACAAAGAGATGTAGGAAGTGCACTGAATCCGCTCGAACGGATAGCAAAAGGAATTCCGTGTTATCGATGCCAGGGTTTGAACCTCGACCCAACGTAGCGGGGTCGAGATGCTTCACCAATAGGCTATCACTTACATTTAATATAGTCACAATGCATACATTTGCATCGTTTATTCGACCTACAAATGAACAGTTCGATGAATCTAATTAGGTCTGTGCTTATAGATACGAAAATTATAATTGCTTTGAATCAACTGACACTAATTACTACATCTTCGTACAGGAAGCAGAGAAAACAATAAATTAATAAATAAGGTTTCACACTCATATCCCCACAGTAGGATTTAACCTGTGCCCTGTGTACTATAGACAAACACAGAAACAAGCGCAGAAACACTTAGACCAGGTACAGAAATCTAAATTAATCTTTCAAATTTCTGCCCCGCTGAGAATCGAACCTAGGACCCTCCGGACGGTAGACCGGTCATTGACAAAAAATATTTTAGAGGGTTCAACTCACTGGTTCCCTCTGAAAAATGTTGTCATTAAAAAATTTATTCTTAGGTTGTAAGTGGATGCTTTGCTATTCCTTAGGGCTAAGTTTGAATGCCTCTTATCCAATCTATTCTGCCTAACCGCGCCTTTCAAACCGAAACATAGGTGTATCGGTGGTGCCGCCGCAGACGAGC
>DWKW01002827.1:0-10598 GCA_018250115.1 Doberes anticus
ATCCAAAGCCCGTTATCACGAGTTCGTGGGCCAACAGTACAACATTAACATAGTAGAGGACAAATTGATACCCTTAACGCGTAGCTATAACATAAAATTTACGATAGCTCTCCGCTCACAATATTCGGACAAGTCTTGTGTAAATATAATTTCGTGTAGTAATTTGGACACTAATTTACAGACGCCCTAAAACGTTATTAAAAGGCAACACTGATAAAGAGGCGCGAACGGAGCGAAAGTGATTTTTTGTCTGTAGAGTTAAACTAAAACTATATAGATGTTTGTACGGGTCACACTATGCGCATTTTTGTATGATTGCATTTTTGAGTACAAATTAATGATTAGTTACAGATTAGTATTGTGATACATCTACAGATAAGGTAATATAAAGTACAAATATATACAATTGGCGAACATCATTAAATAACTATCTGTTCATCGGCTTTGACCATCCTCTCAGGCCTGGTACGGTTGACCATTAATAAAAGCCGGCGCAAAAAACTCTCGCACTCTTTTGAAATCATATTATTCAATTATTTAAATGTATATAAATAGATAGAAATAACAAAAAGACAACTCTGTGAAAATGGTTTGTTATCGTATCTCAATAATAATGTAATTAGTAATATTCAGAAATATTTTGTGTATAGTGAAACAATTATATTATTACGTTAAATATGGACACGGCAAATACTAATCAAACGTTTAATGTCCTTTTTTTTATTCTACGTAGGTACGAAATGACGGTAAGAGTCTTATATAATTAAACGCATAAATTAAACGTAAAACAAACTTAATAAAATATCCCTACCAAATTAGTTTAAGTGTGTTGTTAGTTGGTTGAATTTTTGGAAAACAATTTTATTTAGTTTGCGTACAAAACATTTGGCACAATAAAAATATCGATTTAGAAAAAGTCGTGGATTATACCGTACTGTATACCTTAAAGATTTACTGGATTTAGTGATTAGAGCACAGATTAAAAATTGATTAAACCTGTAGCCTATTAACGATAAAGATTACATTTTCGTACTGTATTTAGATTTTCCTGAATTTATCTAGCATGCCTTATCTGGCCAAAGCCGAAAATCCTTTCTGGATTATTTTTGGTTTTATAAAGTGAAAAACAAGAGCTACTCAAGTTAACTTTAGTTAAATTTAGTTCAAGGTTTAACATTATGTTGGTACGGTAGATACTTAATTTCTTTATATATGAAAAAAAGCATAATCAATTAGGTAATAACCTTTTAGAACTGTCAAGTTCCTACATGAATAAAAATTTAGAATTTAAAAGATTTTATTTTTATTCAAACGGAATAGCAAACGAGCATGCCTGCCATCTGATGTTAAGTGGTCACTGCAGCCCATGGATATCCACATCCAACCTCAACTAGGACGTAAGTCCTATCTGAGGTCGTACGCGGATGCGTTGTTACTCGTGAAGACTAAGTTGGAATGCCTTCTATCCAATGTCTTCTACCTAACTACACTAAACGCATAAGTAACTGTAAAATTAAGGTTCCACCCGCGGTATTATTACCGCAAATTACTGAAAAACTTAATAAACCATTTTAATTGAACACTGGGGTATATGACGGCGTATAGTAGGTAGATAGGACCAGCTGTGTCAGAGCTAGACCAATCTTCAACATATAGCAGTATTTAAGTGCTAAAAGATTGCTTTTAAACATTAAAAGTACCATTAAGTGTGTAGTTATAGGTGCGTAGGTTCTAGATTGGCGAATAAACAGATCAATAGACAATTCTTTTTCTTTTTCTGCTTTCATAAAAAAATAAACGAAGCAACACCAAATATTCGATGTCAGTCAGTATTAAAAAATATATTAAGCGTAGACCCGATACAATCGTATAGAAAACTTTACTTTTTTTATGTAGGTAGTTCTTGATATGCGCCATTGCGGGCAATGACCGACGGACATTTAATTACGTATTTATGTTACGATCACGCCAATAATAATTAAATATATTGCATTACGTTAATATTATAAGATAAACGAACCATTTTACTAAGAAACTATACAAAAACATACTACAATATTACCTAATTGAAAAAACAATCCCAAGTTATATAGGTAATTTAATTAAGTATTTTTATCCTGTCTTTGCTATGATTATTAATCTGTGAGTATTTAAATATCAGTTTAAAAATAGAACTTATCACGTTTTTTTTTAATTTACTGTAAAACTCGTGAATAATGTTCATTGTCAAAATTAGTAGTTTATTTAACAGTTTTAATTGAAAATATAGTCTAAGTCTAAAGTCTAAAGCTTTATGTGATAAAATAAAGGCCTAACAAAATTAATATAAGAAGCTAAGAGGATAATTAATTATTAAAACTAAATAAACATCAACTGCGGCAAGTACCTACCTAACTTTCAACTATTTTAAAAATTAAACAAACCGATTTGAATATTTTTTGTTATTATTCGCTTAGTGTTTTCGTTTATAATTTTAGATAAAATTCGTTACAAAGGTTTTTCTATACGCTTTTTTCAGTGACGTAAATACTCAGTATGCCTTAAAAAAATTAGGCAGAGAGGTAGGTAGGTTGTAGAATCGTATACACTGTCTCACTACTTGTAAGTAAGGTAACTTTTCCACCTATTCTTGGTGTATCTGCGTCTACTCTACGTCTTATATCGAAGGCTCGCCTCCGGCGGCACCACTGCTTCCTCTATTTCTGCCGTAAAGCAGCAGTGTGAGAACTATTGTGTTTCGGTTTCAAGGATTTTTTTAGGCAGAATACATTATTCTATCTATAACTAGTGTGGACAGAAGGCATTCCTACATAGTCCTCAGGAGTAACCACGCATCCACATACGACCTCAGATAGGACTTCCATCCTTGTTGAAATATGGATGTAGTGTGGACATGGGATACGACCAGGCTATTCTGGTAATATGTATAAAAATATGCTTAAATGAACTTTCTTCCAAAAACATTTTTTATACCTTAATGTATTTACAGACGATGCTTATCACCAATATAATATTTGACACTAATTTAAACACGGCGATTATTTTTCTAGCTTTCCTAGACTATAAATACCGGCTTTTTATTACATTTTTCAACTTCTCTATAACTTTAATGATTTCCTATCAATTTTTTTTAAATCTAGAACATAAGATTTTGGTAAACACATTTCTCATGTAAATTCGTAGTAATACAAAATTTTCTCATAATATTATTAAACTAGAAGGCGCTATCATCGCGTCGATTTAAATTAAAATTTATGCAAATATCATCTTGCTTACACCCATTAACTATGTTACATAATTTACTGCTGTATCATAAAATCACATTTCGAAGAAAAATATACTTACTTGCTTTATCTCGGTACATACTAGTTTTACGATTTAAACATCAAACCCTATACACGAATTGCTTATTAATTGTATTACAATTAGTTCTGTTATGGTAAATTGTTTTTAAAGCCAATTTTCATTATTTTTAACCTGGCAACTTATTAACGGACGTTGCGTAATCAAAAGAAAATGTACTTATACACTGTTTTAATACGGACCTACATTTTCTACGGATGTTACGATTTTTATCACTTATTTGTTTTATTGTAAGAAATATGTTTTTAATATGTAAATTATCAAATTCTTTCTTTTAATATTAAGTTATATTTTCACGTCCTAATACATCGGATACTGGAAGTACCTATAAGGTTAATTTTGAAGATATTCAATGATAACTGTCGTTCGTCTAAACACTTCGACGAATCCAGTAAACCTGGTCGAATTTAGCTATTTTTCGCGGCTGTGTTTTGTAACCGATGTCTTTACTATTTATTCGCTATTATTTAACGATAAAATATTTATTAAGTGGGTAATCAGACAAAAATTGTCCGTAACAACGACTCAATCTTGTAACGTATCATTTGTATTAACTTTTAAACACTTAGAGACGGTGACGGTGGGAGACTATGAAGGTCCGCGGCAGTGCAACCATTGCACCAATTTCTGCCGTAAAGTAGCATTGTGAGCACTGTTTTGTTTCAGTTTGAACGCATTAGGCATCCTTATTTAGTATTAAGCGTCCCGCATCCACGTCCGACCTCAGATAATAGATCGGTCCTGTTTAAAGTTGGACGTCCATTGGCTGCAGTGACAACTTTGCATCATACAGCCTGCTTGCTCGTTTTCTGCGGCGTTTATACAAAAAATGGAAATAAGACTAGATTTTACAATTGTTGAGCGGATAATCGGACATCCACATTAAACTTCAATTAGGACGGAAGTCTTATCTGAGGTAGTATGTGGATGCGTTTCTACTCTTGCGGGCTCAGTTGGAGTGCCTCCTGTCCAGTGTTTTCTGTCTAACCACACCCCTCAACCCGAAACATTATTTAACTACAATACGCTAACACTGTGAAATAACTGTTCGTGTACCTACTTAACTATAAACCGACGGAACGTTCATACTACGTTATGCCGAAAATACGTCATTTTTTCACAAACGTAATTAAAAAAGATGAAGATCTACAGAAAACATTGCTTTATATGTTTTCTTAATTAATTCTTTACGTGTTAATTGCTTTTGAAACTAGCCGGTTTAATTTATACTGAGACTTTTATTCCTAGACCGGCGAGTAGACTGTTTGAGTAGGTACCTACAAATAAGAAGTATTTTGGTGCAGACAATACATTAACATACATTTGGTACATTACATTAACAATATGTTATCTGTTTATTATTTTTTTAATTCTATCTTATTACGTTTTTTTTTTAATTCAGGCAATAGCAAACGAGATTGCAGGCCACATAATGTTAAATGGTATAGTTAGCCCATGGATATTTTGTTCTTGTCTTAGTATGTGGCGATGGCACCCACGACACAGGGAAACCTGGTGACGGGCTATGAGTGTGAAGCTTTATTTGTTTATTTATTATTGCTACGCCTGAGGACTAAGTTGGAATGCCTCCTGTCCAGTGTAGCCTGCCAAACCACACCCTTCAAACCAAAGCAGTGCTGACACTGCTTTAAGATAAGTAGTCAGAAAAAGGCGCATTGTTGGTGCCGCCGCAGACGAGCCTTCAACCTATGTTGAAGTAAGTGTAGGGATACTTTAGGATAGGATAGACACCACCATTCTACGGTATGTACACCTATATTTCTATAGAATATCTATAACAGTAATAATTATTTATTGGTCATAATTTTGTTACATATAAACTTTCGGAACCCAGACTTCTAGACAAGCGTGAGCTGTAGCCTAGAAGTCAGTTCCTCCTATATTGCGTGATGTAGAATTTTTGGTTCGATTCTCATATTGCTACTCAATTGCACTTGTATTAGCCTAGAAAATTCTCTATGAACTGTTAATGTGAGATATTCGTATCAAACAGTTATCCACTGTTTGTATTTAAATACGTACACGGTGGAGATAGACAAATATTCAATCTTTGTGTGTTAAGAGCCAGCGTTTACTCATTATTTAAATTCTGAGAAAAACTATGACGAGGATTAGCTCTAAAACGAAGAAAACCTTATTCTAATCCAGAGGCGCCTGAACCATTCGTTCCGAGAACTATTACTACGGAATTTACCTCATAAGCGACACGACACTGAAATGGTAAGAACGACTAAGCGACAAATATACCAATATTCAGCAATATTCGACTATTACCAGTCGAGGCAGAATAATCCGTCGGTATACGTTACTTCAGTACATTTGTCGCTTAGTCATTGGTTTATCCAGGACAGTAAGGTTAATGATTTATAAAAAATAATACGCAAAACGTGAGTGACAGTGGTTAAGCATCTCCACACCGCTACGCAGCTACGGTATGTCAAAGTTCAAATACCAGCACGCACCACTATTTCTCGAAATAATACGTATTCAAAATTTTCGAAATTATATGCGTATTATGAATTATCACTCGATTTAACGGTGAAGGATACCATCGTGAGGACACTGCACGCCTAAGAGAGTCTATAACGTTCTCAAATACATGTGAAGTCCGCCAATCCGCACTTGGTCGGCGTGGTGGACTATAGACTAAACTCTATCATCTCTGAGAGAAGACCCGTGCCCAGCAGTGGGAAAATAATGGTATGATGATATAATACGCATAAATGCGTACTTACCTATTTCAGAAAACTAGCAAAACACTTTTAGTTACAGTTTACAATACAAAACAGTTTTCTATTACGAAAAAGCGAAGAAGTGTCAACAGAAACGTAGTACCTACCTTCATAGGTACATAAAAATATATTGGTATTATTTTCATTCTAGGTAACGCTGTAATAAGGTAAAATTTTTGCATACAAATGCAAAAACAAAATGGATTCCCAGTTTAAAATGCAATCGAAGCCCGACGGTTTTAGCTCATTATCATTACCAAAGCGCATAATACCTACATACTTATCCGCATTATTCCAGCGCTAATGGCACGAGACTGACCATGGCATTAAAATCTGAATGTTTTTATCAATCTTATTAGTAGTATGATTCAAAATCTAAGTTATAATAACTGAGTCGAATACTTGGGTTCGCATTACGACAATATGGCCTCATTGGTCGCTGAATGATTTTTAAAAGAAAAGTAGCCGAAAAGGCGGGAATGGGATTTTAATTTATCATCTGATCTTTACTTTATCTGTGAGGATTAGGTAGTAATGTAGTAATAGATAATTTATTAATTGACGTTTCGAAGCGAAATGTCATTTACCGTCGGGATGACGTATTGGAGCCAGATCTAGTCGATACGCGCTATCTCTTGTTATTTATTTTATCGTTTTAACGACAAATTATGTTATTATTTACCGTTATGCAACCTATTGAACATCATTCAACGATCAGTTTTGCAAGCGCTTTACAATTAATTTACTAGTCAATGCTTATGACTTTTTACTAGTATCACTTTTGTTGAAATTCTAACAAAAGAGGTTGCATGAATTTGGTGACTTAGTAAGATAGTTAATTAGTTTTGTATGGAGAAGCACGTGTATTAACTTTATCTGCTTCAACAGACATACACAATCTTCGTGCAGATCATGTCGGTGATATAAGTTTTATTCTCCATATTTTATAATAAAAACTAATAAAGATGCGACAATTTTTGATGTCTATATTACTAAATATGTAGACAGATTATGTTTCATATTACATTTAATTTATATTTAGTATGTTTAGAAATGATTATTAAATTTTATTACATTTGTTTTATGTTTAAGATCACTTGAGTTTTTTTCGTGCGCTTAAATCCTTCGACGTCTTCATACGAAGTAGATAAATAAATGATATTAATAAAATATGATTTATAATTATAATTTATAATGGATGTTTATAGCGATTACAATTTTAGTTCATTTTCATTAGACGTATACGCCATAGTTACTTTTAATGCCGTTTTATCTCTTAATTTGTATAATTTGTCTATTAGTATTAAAATATTTAATGCCATTTCAATACTGCAATTATCTTTAGATACCTGAAGCTGAGTTTGGTTGGAGTTTTGTTTAATTTACAACACCAGTAAAATTTACAAAAACATAACATACTTTTATTAGTGCTTGGGCATTTATCTTAAAATGCTGTCACAACTATATTCATATTTCAACTAACAAAACACTGCAAAGAGAAGGATTAAACCCTCCATCGTTACCTGCTTAAACAAAAACAATACAACCCTAAATCTTTTAGAAAGTTGTCTCCCGAAATGCCGTTAGGGTATCTTTGTGGCGCGCACCAAAAAACTTTTTTTCCCTTTCATTGTCAATTGAATTTTATTGTTGGTTTCCGAGATAGGCTCTTTTGTGCCCAACCGTGCGTTTAAAGCCGCTTGTACCTACGGCCCAACCCCATAAGAGCAGCTAACTACAATGGACTCCCCGCTGCACGCCATTTTATCCCATTTTGTTGTCGCGCGAACCAGACTCGATCTTTTCCGTCAGGTGTCCATCCGCATTCATTTATTCACACATCACATATTCCTCCACTTATCATGCGGCGTCAGGGACGTCGAAGTATGTTTTTCAGCTCGACGCGACACTCGCACTGTCGCTTCAAGTTCACGGATACTCCGCTAAAACTATACCCCGACGGATATTATGCGTATTTTTTTAATTTTACTACCAACGGGACAGGTTAAAGTTTCGATTACGTTATCTGAGCTTTTATGGTCGTAAAACGTTCATTCTTTCCATCGGTTCAGCGGCGGCCCGAACGACGCATTCTGAACGCGACATTACGTATTCCGAACGCGTCTGACTTGTTAAAACAGCTCCCCGGTGTACGAACTCCTAATGTGTCGTATCGGACATCACTTTCAGATTTTTGGACTCTAAATTGATTTAATGCCTACATCGACTTTGTTTACGCGCGTACCGTTTCTTACATATTCTTAGTATTAGCGTCGACTGCGTTTTATGCACTTATCGTTCTTTATGTAGTATCTGCAAAATGTATCGAAGATCTAGAGTTCTAGACATTCGTGAAATGTGATGTGTGTGTACCTATCGTGTTACACTGAAAGTATTGCGTACGTACCCTAGGCTGAGCCATGAAAGCTCGGCCCGAGCCCGGGTGCAAGGCTCCGCTGGCCACCACGAACGTTTTTGTCACGGGCCCAAGCTAACACACCACACAAGCACGTGAACACATACACATCAATTATTATTGACACCGTCACGACGGCCCGCTAGCTCACTAGTGTCATACTGCACTCGCGTGTAGTTCGGTGGTATCGAGATCACGGTACGCGGAGCCGAGCGAGGCGCGGGGGAGCGGGAGGCCCGACGCGCTCGGCGGTCTGGCGGACACTGGCGCGGCCGGAGCGCGCGGAGCCGTCGCCGGGGCGTGGCGGCCTGCCCCGAACGCTCCGCCAATAGGGACCGCGGGTACCGCTGCTCGGAGCTCGCTGCTCGCGTACCGCCCGCCGCCGCACCGAGTGGTCTCACCACTCGCGTTGCCGCTCCGCGGCGGATGGATGTCTCGTCGGTGATCGGACAACGCTTCTGAATTTCCCAATCAACGTTGCAAAGTCCTTACAGACGGAACGCTCGTAAACGAGGAATGGTACGCACCGAATGGAAGAACGTATGATACTAGTTTGAACGTAGGTATATTTATGTTGCAATGATAATCGGTGATAATAGAACAGGTGTGCCTGAACGCGCATGCGTGTTCTCGTGTTTACTAGACTCGGTCGTAGTCTCGTAGTGTGGAAACTTCTTGTCAAACTTTAATAACAGCTATGCGTAATTTTAGACGCACTTAAACAAAGTTATCGTTGAGCAGAGACGAGTGAACCCGCTTTTTGTAACGTTAATGATCATCGGATAACTTTAAAGTACTGTATCTGCTATTATGATACACTGACACCGATCGACGGTGTCGCATATAAGTACCTAAATAGGGCCTCAAACTCATTGCCCCATGGGACTACCTGAGTCGTAGGTGCAATGGGCACTCAAGAACAAAAACACCAAGGTCGGACACAGTAATCCAAATTCATCATTCAAACTTCAGCGCCGCTGGGTATCGAACCTAGAACCCTATGTAAGGCGGACCGACGTATTGACCACTGTGCCATACCTACTGGTCGTCAAAGATAGAAATTTATCTCACATAGCATACCTACATACAAGAAAATTTATCTAGTTAGGTACAACTTATATCGTTGTTTGCATAGTGAATGGTTAAGAATAGATGTTAATTGGTCTCTGTAGCCCATGGACATACAAACCTGAGGTCGTGTGTGGATGCTACACCTGAGGACTTCTTTGGAATGCCTCCCGTCCAGTCTCGTCTGCCTAACTACACCCTTCAAGCCGAAACACACCAGTTCTCACACTGCTCTACGGCAGAATTAGGTGTAGCGGGGTGGTGGTGGTAGCGGCGAGCCTTCGACATAAGACTACCACCATCAAATGTGAGCTTCCGAGAGTGCTATGCCGCCTTGCCCTCTGCGAGGCGGATCGCTACGTGTGGAGACGTAGGCACCGCCGCTGCTAGCTGTGCCGGCAGCCAGGACCAGCTAAGGCACCTCTCACGAGAGCAATCAACACATTAATAAGGCACATGAGAGAATCGACGCGTTCTCATGTCAGTTGAATGAGTTCGCAAAGGTTCTTCTGTTTATTATACCTATGTTATAACTGATATTTTTGGTGTTGGTTAATCCAATTAATAAGGCCTTTATCCTGAACTTTTTTTTGTGAACATCTGTTTCCCCTAGATATTTATAATTCATAATCTTTATTGCTTCATGCACTTCAAATGATGTTACACAACATCATCAGTATTGTAGTAGGAATAGTACAGCATGAACCCCGCAAGGGCGTTGCAATGTTACATGGTATTATCTTAATTTAATTTTAAGCTATGTAGGTAAATATAATTTTATTTTAATTAAATATATTTAGAGGATATCTCTAAGCTCAGTGTGCCTTTTGGCAACGGCTTCTCCAACATTTTCCATTGGTTTCTGTCTCTGGCGACTCTTCTCCAGTAAGGACCTGCTGTAAGTTTAAGTTTCAGTTGCTGGTTAATTGTTACCGTTAATTATTGTTGTTATCTAAAATATGTTTTGTTTATTAAAGTTGTACTAGTATAAGGCCACT
>DWKW01002828.1:0-10598 GCA_018250115.1 Doberes anticus
ATAGTAATTTTGGAGGCTAATAATGAAAAAACTCCCATCCGTCAGATGATATTTGATTTGCCTCTATTGGTTCACTGTTCACTCTGTCAAAAAATCGTTATTCATAATTCTTAGAGTAGAAGAAATATGCAGAAAACAATGAGATAGAAATGTGTCAGTGTCAACGACCGGTACGCGAGCGAGCGTGTCTAAGGAAGTTGCTAATTAAAATTAGAATTGAATTTCCTGATAGGTGGAAAAATGATTGTGTCGCCAGTCACGTCAAGTGTCTTATCACCAAGAGCGTTTCATTTTTTTTTTATGGTGGTAGAGCCATTTCGAAGGCTCGCCTGCGGTGGCACCACCGCTGCGCCTATTTCTGCCGTAAAGCAGCAGCGTGAGAACTGCTGTGTTTGAAGGGTGTAGTTAGGCAGACGACACTGGACGGGAGGCATACCAACGTAGTCCTCAGGATTAGCAACGCATCCACACACAACCTCAGGTGTGGATGTCCATGGGTTGCAGAAACCACTTAACATCGGGTGGCCTGCATGCTCGTTTACTATTCTGCTAATACATATAAAAAAAAATGATATGTCTCGTCAGTAGCGAAAGTCGACCAACTAATGTCGCCATTCAGCTATTATCTAACCAATCGCAATTTGCTACTGACGTGTGATTGACGGCTTTCTTGTATTCTTTGTTTTCTTGTGTATTTTTTATGTTCTAAGAAATTTTTGAATCAGATATTCGCTTGTACCAGCTTGTTACGTGTTAGTTATACGATTTGAGCCTTAGCGTGTTGCCTTGCGTATGTATGCTGATGTATTAATTCAGTCGAACAAATATACATTATGTAATAAAAACTTTGCCATTGATTATTATAATCGGTTATGTAAAAGGTCTATATTAAAAACGGAATAAAAAAAAAAGTGTTGTCATTTAATGTTATTCCCCAAAACTTTTTATCAACTATGTCGACGTCAATTATGACGGACCATTGATTTTAGGCCTTCACGTGCCTTTCGAGGACGCTGCGAAGGAATATGAATAACACGAACGATAACAGTAGATATATATTGAAATGTTCCTGGGAAGGCGTATTAGTCGGAAATATGAAGAACTCAACCGAAAGCATCAATTTCAGGCTACAGGAGCTCATTGATTAAAAGCGAGGAGACAAATAGAATTAAACAATAGATACCATTAAATATAATCTTATTATATTATAGATTCCGCGACAAGCTATGGGGCCGATCCAACCAGAAATGTGTTTTGTATAAGACGACCCGTACGGCGCCGTGGTCGACGTGTAGTGCCTTTCGGAGGGTCCTGGGTTCGATTCTAAGTGAGACAGCAATTTAAATGATGAATTTAGATTTCTGTACCTGGTCTGGGTGTATGTACGCTTGTTTCTGTGTGTGTTCATGGCACCCACGACATAGGTTAAATCCTACTGTGTGGCTATGAGTGAGAAACGTTATAAAAATATAAATACAGTAATATTTTGCGACATAAATTAATAGGACTGTCCGTTTTCTGTAAGCCTAAGTACCTAAGTGAATTTGTGATTCTTAATGAGAAATAATAAAGTTCTTAAATCACACTACCGTATCAACGTTTAAAAAATAATTAAACGCCTTAAGTATACATAATAGTGTTATTTTATGTGCCACGTGCGTGGGTGGCAAAATTCGAAAATGTTCCTTTTGTTTTTCGAATCGACATGCTGCGTGTTATTATTTATAGCGCGCACATCGAAGACTATATGCAAAAATAATTAATGAATTGTGTATTTATTTTACACAACAAAAAAGTACCTTTTTGAGACGATGCGCAATGCCCATCCACGTCGTGCGCCGTAGGAAGTGTTGACCTGCGCGCCGTATTCAGACTCAGGCAGTTTTACGCGCACAGCTTAACCGACCAGTCGCTCTCGCTAACAGAATGTCGGCAGTGAAAACTCGTCTTGATGAACTGTATAAGGTGACTCTGACTGTCTACCACGTTGTCCGTAAGATGCCCAACGACGCCAGACGGCATCAACTGTTGAGCCGGGTCGTACAAACTTTAAAAGACCGCGTGATAACGCTGTGCATGCGGCACTCCTCAAACATCAAACAATTTACCGGTATGTAATTACATGTATATAATCTAAAACTATATTAATTACCATTCGCTTTAACCCTGCATGCCTGGTTTTTGTCCGTGATGTTCTCAAAGGTATGTGAAGTCCGCCGGACCGCACTCGGCAGTCGCGTTGGACTATGGCCTCAACCCTCATCTCTGAGAGGATACCGGTGCCCAGCAGAACGACAGTAATGGGTTGATGATGTACCCATTCATTGAGAATTACGAGGCAGTTATGTGGTCATCTTTTTACATGTATTTCCTAATTAATCTCCACAGTCATAGAAATCCCTGTTTACTGTATTTTTGTAATGTAAACGTGTTTTATTGTATTGCAGAGTACTACGTGCGCACAATGTTGGTCTTCTATGAAGAATTTGGATACGTTGACAAGAAATCGGTCAAAAAATCGGTCAAAAAATCGGTCAATGTACCTCCGCCGAGCAACGGCGGCGATGCGGACTTCGATAATTAGCGAACCGGAAATGGAACGCAAGTCAATGTTTAAATTTGAAATTTATTTGCGGATTCAATTCGAGTAGAAACCACAGTCAGTGTTAGAACCCTTTTAACTCTTCGACCTTCGGTGTTACTTAAGAAACGGATTCGTCAGCTTCAGCCGGAGAGGTATGCAAAAAATTGGCAGAGAAGAGCGAGATAGAGACAAGCGACGAGTTGGCGAGGAATGAGAAGCGAATCCAGAGTTAAGCGATCTAACCACCAAGTAAGCGTCGATTAGCGTGTTTTTATCGGGAGCTTTCTTGTCGCCGCGACGACGAGTGAAGAGTTCGCGCCGGCCGTACTGACATACAGCGATTAATACATTTGTGCGTCTCATTTATTTAATAGTTATCACATCGTGTTGACATCGCTATTGGAACGACTACTTAATTGTTTCAATAAATTTATTTATTTGTGAAGTTAATTTAACGAGATTCATATATACGAAAGTAATTATGTTATATGCAAATGTTGCATTACAACAAAGTTTTCTGACCATTACAGTTGTATGAAGATTTGTTTTATATTAACTAAATAGTCCTAGAAGTCCTATCTGAGATTGTGCGTGGTTGCGTTGGTACTCCCGAGGGCTGTTTGGTTTGTGAGATTACCGTTTCTCGATGTAGTATAATTTAATTCTATATTTATACGCACATTTTGTATTAATGGATTACTCTGTGGTATCGAGTCCACTCCGCCGAGGCCTCCCATCGTTTGTACGTCCACCTGACTGTATGGATTGCTGAACTGTTCTAATAACTCATAGATTAAATGATACCCTTTTGAAATGTTTCGATATACTAATTATACACAAAATTACTTCTTTATCATGACTTGTAGGCAATTTTGTATCCCGTACCATTTATATTATGGTATTACAATTGTAGACATTCAGGTACTCGTTAGAAGATTAGTGATTTTTGCTTGTATTTATTTTGAATAAAACATTGACGTAATAAATCACTGGCCTATTCATCATAATCATCAACCCATTATTGTCCCACTACTGGGCTCAGGTCTCTTCTTAGAGATGACAAGGCTTAGACCATAGTTCACAACGCTGGACAAGTGCGGATTGGCAGAATTCACATGCCATTGAGAACATTATTGAGAACTCTGAGTCATGCATTCCTGCCATTGGACCATCGGTGCACCTATTACAGCTCTAAAGCAGCAGTGTGAGGAATGCTATGTTGCGGTTTGAAGGGTGTGGTTAAGCAGAATACAATAGACAGAAGGCATTTCAACTTGGACCTAAGAGTAGCAACGCAGACAGATACTTCAGCTCTTTTTTTACCTACATGCATACTGCATGTAGTCTTACATATAAGTCATCTGGTGTTAAGTGATTATAACAGCCCATGGACATCAATATCAAACCTCAACTAGGACGGAAGTCATAATATGAGGTATGTGGATGCGTTGCTATTCCTAAGTACTAAGTTGGAATACCTCTCGTCCAGTGTCTGCCTAACATCCATTCAACCGAAACATAACCGCCTTCACGCTGCCGCTGTACTGTCGAAATAGGATTATGGCATTTGACTCTACCATGAACCATTATGGCCACGAACCTATTTAAGGTTGGATGGGGATTTACATGGGCTGCAGTTACCGCTTCACATCAGGTGACCTGCACGCTATTATGCTACTACTCAACGATAAATAAAATTATTTAAAGAATATTTACATACAAAAAAATCTGAAATAGGCCTGCCTACAGCTCCGGTCCGAAAGTAAAATTATTTTGGTGCTTTAGATTACGAGATAATGCAAGAATTGGAATGAATTTTGTTCAATTTTAGAAATATTAATCTCATTTTTAATAGGCGCTGAGGTAATAATCTCAGAATTCCGAATGATAAGACAAAATTCAATATCTACAATAGTAGACGGAGAGAAAATGTAGCCGCCATCGTGTTGCTAGACCCTATTGTATTTAATTACATACGGAGGAAAAGTAGTCTCGAGGTACTCTGATCTTATCTTGAACCAGGGATTCTATACTCGATATTAAATAATAAAATATACCATGATACAAAAATTATGAACATCAGTCAAACATATATATACTATACTTGTATATTAGTACGTAAAATTTTAAATAAATACATACAGACAAGTCTATCATTTACGAAAAAGCAACAAACACAACGAATTAAATTACGGAATGCCAACTACTCAGTAACACGTCCTCCGAGAACAAATTATGGTAAAAAGAATATCGAATTTGAGGGTTTTAATTTATATAATAAATTACCAACTAACATAAAAAATGCTAAAAGTATGTATAGTTTAAAAAAGTTAGTAACTCACCAATATTAGAAATTTGAAATACTATCTACTGACTACCGTGAATGCCAGATCCAAAGATGTCTTTGTTTTATAGTTCCACGTAACGTAACTTGGATACGTATCACGAATGCGGAGGGTATATCAATATTACTTGTTTAACGTTAACCCACATTTATAATTAGGTATATCATTTATTTTGTGTTATCCAAGTACCTAACTAGATGGTAATCTCATAACATAACTTTTTGTATCTACGCCCGATATTATAATGTTTTTATGTTATGATTTCTCAGTAAGTGAATTTATGTAAATCCTTTATGAGAAATAAAGTTCTTCTTAAACCGTATATATTAGAACCATCTCCGTCGTATTCGATGCGAAGTAGGTACTCTGTCGTGTGACCGAGCGTCGAGTTCCGTTTGTTTTATTATTTTAATTTTATTTTAATAGAATAGCAAACGAGAATGCAGGCCATCTGACGTTAAGTGTTCACTGCAGGCCATGGACATCCACATCACACCTCAACTAGGATGAAAGTCCTACTCATGATGACTAAGTTGGAATGCCTCTTGTCCGGTGCCTTCTGCCTAACCACACCCTTCAAACCGAAACTTTTCGCACTGCTGCTGTAGGTACGGCATAAATATGTAGGTGTAGCGGTGGTGCCGCCGCAGACGAGATTTCGACATAAGACTGTGGTGGTGGAATTATTAGCTTAATTGTTATTAAGTGTTGTCATGACCTGTTTACACTATCGCAGATAAAAATGGGATTAGTAAATAAACGAAACAAATAGGTTTTTGTAAATTTACCTTAGAATTTTTACATTTATACTCAACATGATGACTAGAAATGGTATGAATGGTACTTTATGTATATACTTTGGAAGTAAAACTTCTTTGCTGACGGGATAAAATTTTGGAGCGTTACGATAATGTGAGACAACGCGAGGAGAATAGTTAAGTAGGTATGTAGTTTATTTTGTATTAGGTATATTGTATTTTAATATTTACATATAATACAATATATTAATTAACTTTTAACTTAATAAATATCATTCATTTTTATGTGAATAATACGTATAAACAATTGGAAAAACAATTAATAGGCTTAAGAGGTTAGTGATTTTTTTTTAAGCTAGTCTCACCCAACGGCATGATGACCGCTAACACTAGGACAGTTCCATGTTTTGGTGGTCTGCCCCCACTAGTCTCATGTCGAAAGCTCGTCTAGGGCACAAACTTTCTTAGGAGCAGCAAGGCATCCTTGTACGATCTCAGATGGAATTTCAGTAATATTTTAGGTTGGGTGTGGATGTCCAAGAGCTGCGGTGAGCGGTTAACAGCGGCCGACCTGCATGTTCGTTTGATTTTCCGATATTCTATAAATGTAAAGTGACTGAAAATGAAATGAAAGTATTTATTTCCATCTACACAAATTGGTTTATACAAAACGGTGCTCGGGGACGCCCTTTGAGCGTTTTATCGCTTGTGCTCCGCTCGTCAATAACAATACTGTTTGCAGTAGAAATCGAAAAAAAAATATAATAATAATTTTTTCACATAAAGAATTCTAGCAACATTTTAAGTTAGCTTGCGCGTGGTGCGCTTTGTGGATGCATGTGTGTTTGGGTGTAGGTGCGTGCTACGTATGTGTGTGTGTAGTTTGAGTGTTGGTATGCATTGATGATATCTCAGTTACATATTTTTTTTTTTTTTTCTCTTTATTTATATGACGGAGTTGTCCCCTCACTCTGAAGAGGCAACCGCCTTATGTAAACTTCTGGTGGGTTGAGTCGTCTGTGGATGGTATATCTATGTACCATTGACATACCTCTCAGGTCATCAGTGGTATAATAATAATTTGGCAAAGTGTGAAAATGTGTGAAATCTCAGTTACATATTATAAGTTTATCTGTGTCACAATAGTGGTGAAAACCAATGATTACCGTTTTGCGTATTCGAAATGTGCTAATAAGCTAAGAGTTTTGTTTCGTTCGATAGATATACGTTTATAATTGATCTTTTTCACGAGATCAATTCTATACTATTTCCACGGATGCTCGAAATAGAATGTTGGGGGTACTTGAACATAATTTTTTAATATTGCATTTATTTTGCGTAGAAATGGCCCGAAGGCTGGCATCTCCCTTGGATATTGGTCTTTCATGAGTCGAATGGGAAAGTTGATGGTACAGCCTTATTTAAAAGGCTCACCTGTGGCGGCACCACTGGGCATCTATTTCTGCCGTAAAGTGGCAGTGTGAGCATTAAGTTTCGGTTTGAAGGGTGTGGTTAGGAAGCGTACTGAACATATTCCAACTGAGACCTTAGCAACGTATCCGTATCCGACCCCAAATAGTACTTCGTACATATTTTAGGTTGTATGCGGATGTCCATGGGCCGTATGACCATTTGACGTCAGGTGGCCTGCGGACGATGCAGCTGATTCAAACAAACCGCCTTCCGATCGCTTACCCCCCGGGGCTCCACCAGCAGCCTCAGCCTGTCGTGAGCAAGGACCCTCTTACGTCCAGAAGATGAACCATAATTGGCCTAGGCCTTATGTCTAATATTTTTTCTGTCATAATTGGTTCTCGACTGGTTTATGTTCGTAAATACCATTTCTTTATAACCAGCAAAGTATTTAATACGGTATAGCATTTTAATGAAACTATTCTGTAAACGTACGCCAAAAATCTTAATGTTACTTACATTTTTTATAAAAATAAAAATAAAAAAGAGCGTCTCTGAGAGGTGATGGGGTTTAGGGCATAGTCCATCACGCTGACCAAATGTGGATGAATGGACTTTCCATGTCATTGTATGCAGGTTTCCTTGAGAAGTTTTCTTTCACCTTTAAAGAAATTGATAATAAATTTCCACCTGATGTTTAGTGGCCACTGCGGCATATCTGAGGACTTCCGCTCTAGTTTAGGTTGTATGTGGATCCGTTGCTACTCCTGAGGACTAAGTTGGAATACCTCTTTTCTAATGTCTTCTGCCTAACTTCACCTTTCTAACCGAAACACCGCGGTTCTCACACTGCTGCTTTACGGCATAAATAGGTGCTGTGAACCCCGATGGGATATGAAACCCGACCTACCACCAGAGCGGAAGGTCGACATTCATAACTACTACGCTATCATATTCCCCATCCGCTCTCCTGTATTACGACATGATACTAATCACGAACATTTTTTTGTAAGCTATTTGGTAAACTTTTGCGTCTGTTGTTTATACATTTTCATTTATGACGGCTTCCTATCAATACGCACCGACGAGAAACTTTTACTGAAGTAGGGGAGACTGGGCAGGTAGCTATATCCACTCGCACCCCCATGCCCCCGTACCCTCATCCCCTCCGTTCCCTCAGGCGCGCTCGCTAATTTTCTCTCCACTGCGACCAGCAGTCGCTTTTCATTAACCGAGCTAGCGAGCGTATTCTGAATTATGTACGATGGATCCTTTCATTTTTTTTATTTTGTTACGATATAAGCAAGATCTGGTCAAGAAACAACAGATATTTAAAATCATATCTGAATGTTCAAAAATGCAAAACTTGCTAGCCATATACGTCCAGGATCCTACTCAAGAAAATGTTGATTTATTAGGTAAGTCAATTTTTTTTGGAATTTATTTTAATAGGTACATTTACTTCATTTCTCCGCTTATGGTTAGTGCATGCTCAATGCGTTATTATTGTGTATCTGGTATTGTTCACTGAATGTGTTAAGGTTTAGCAAACAAGGTGATGACAAAAGACAAAATTCACCACCATGTGATTGTCTGCCATCAGTCTTTAGTGATGATAAATACTTTGTGGGCTTTATCAATGTTTAGTGATATCAAGTGTTGCAATAATCGAAACAATATTCGACGTTCTTCTATAATACTTGTCAAGTATTTACGTAAATTATTTAATTATATTTCAGAGAAGAAGATTCGTGAAGTTCGCGCAGTCGTGCAATTTTCGAATACGCTGGCCCAGGCCGAAGAACAGGTCCTGCTCCTCCAGTCTCGGTATAACTTAATTTAGTGGAGAACTACGCGTGTTGCAGTGCTTAACTACAGTTTTAAAATTCGTTACAATTGGCTTCAATTCTGCAAATGGACACTGCAATGCACTGCCATCGAGAATTTTTTTTTTACCCAGAAAAATGCAGACCGTTTTCCGATCGTAATACTTACCATACCATATTAACAATGTAGGTAACACTGTAACTTATTTTCTTATAATAAATATTAATCAAATGTAAGTAAAATCTTTTAATTTTCCCTCACTCCTTATTATCAGTAGGATGTTTGTAGCATTGTCAGAGTCTGGTAATAAAAGCAGGTTAATGTTTAAAGAATTATTTTTTTATAAAACTTTAAAGATTACTTAAAAAGAGACACATTTTTGTTACATATATGTAAATTACATTTCACACAATCTTTCCCTTGTTTGTACTTGGTGAGGCTATCACATTGGTATTCAGTCACATTCAATACAATTAGCTAACTTTAAAAAAAGCCAAACACAAATAAACTGATTTTTTCTCAGTAAAGTTATAAAAAGTTAAATTAATCATTATGGTAAAACTGAGTTAGTTAAATGGCAAATTGGTATCTATGGCAGCCCCTATATGACCTAGGATTTTCAGTTATTGTTGCAGTAAAAAAACAGATACTTTGCATAGATAATTAATTACTTTTTTTATAATGGTCCATACATATTTCGATTTAAATTCCGGGCTATAATATAAACCTATGCTTGTGGTTCAATAGGAGATAAAATGACTAGGCTTACTGAAAGACCGGAAAGAAGTCTTTATGTCAAAGCTGGTTTTGGTATACATTGAAAAAAGTTTTACTTAAACAACACATAACAACATAGTTCTAGCTCCAGATTAAATTAGCTTAGGATCTGTTCTTATAGACCGGTTCGGTCATTAAAGCCATATTTCACATTATTTCAGACGTCATTTTCAGTAATTTATGTCATTAAAAAAAATGGTGTCTACTCTGTGCGTTTCGCTATGGTCTACGGTAACTGTTCAATCAGCCGTCACCAGATTTCTGTTCTGTCTGCACTGCTCTGTGTGTTGGTAAATCAATATTTTAAGTCGGCCGTTTCCAACCTTTTTGAGCGTCGGAGACCTACTATGGTTCTTGCTACTAAGGAACCATTAATAGTTGAAAAATCATATTGTTCTATTGAAGTAGATTGTAGGTAGTTACATATATGTAGGTATATGTATCTAACAAAATATTTGTTACACTTACAGATTTAAAATAACGCGCAACATTAAAATGTAGCAATAGTAATGTAACAATATAGTGAAATATAAATATTTATATATACACTAAAATATCTAAAAACAAATTACGTGAAATAAAACTTTCTTGCTAACGTCAGTACCACCGCCCTATCAGATCCATTTGATTAGATAGTATCTGAATTACATTTGTCTGAATCGATTGGACAAAATGATGCCACATTAGTAAAATTGTATTCCTGCGAACCTGTGGCGGGTCTAGTCTGTATACATAAAAATGAATTTTTATTTATTTATTAAAATGAATGTTTGTCCTCTATGCGTTTCTAAACTATTGATCAGTCTGCGATGGAGCTTTGGCAACTTATTGTCTGCACGCGCGCGATTGTTGCTGACATAGTACCATCAACGTTCGACAGGTGGCGCAAGTAGT
>DWKW01002829.1:0-10597 GCA_018250115.1 Doberes anticus
GGGATATTTTTGGATCACAGATGTTTTATAGTTACGATTTTTTTTTAATTCAAAGTGCCAACTTTTATTCACTTATATTGCAACATATTGTTTGCTGACGATCACAAAATCACAGCATTTTGATTTACATTTATTATCCTATAATCCACTTGGGATTAAGATAAGTGAAGTTATTGCTATGTATTTTATCTGTAGTTTATGCGCTTATACACAATCAATCTAATCCCAAATATCCCACTGTCCATCTAAAAGATCTAAAAGGGTTATTAATACAGTTCGATCTTTAGGCTTGGTAGGTCTCGTCCTATCGTTCAATAACCATGTTTAGTAACGAGTTATGATCACTGGCGAATAATCTGCATGTCTTCACGTGTCGTCAGAGATTAATAGAGAGAGCGGAAGAGCGGTTATGGTGTCGTAAGTACGATCTGATCGTTGATCGACGATCGAGATTCCGAGTATGACAACAACGTGTAGCCGCAAGATGCGGCGCTTAATAAAACGTACCTATGGGTGGTACGCGGGGCTTCACGCTCTTAAAGGAGCCCCATGGGTATAACGCAATCTATTCTAGTCTGAAGGATTGGAAATCCCAGAACTTTATACGCTACGTTGGTTACCGACGGGGGGTAGTAATTAATATACTAGAAATCCGATATATTCCTATTCGTCCCATCCGATGATCTTTTCTCCGATCAATACCGTATTGAAATATGGGCAAATAGTCATAACTTATAGGAAAATTTTGCAGTTGCTTTAGAGTCTCGATCAATTAGGTATAACGCCACGAACTTTATATGTAGGAGGTAAAAACCGGACTCATACATGGTAATGTGAGCGACACTCAGTCACGACCAGATACCTCTAATCGTCTGGGATCAAATGAATCTCATAAAATTTCTAGATTCATATATAATGATCATCATTGTCCTACTATTGGGAACGATTATTCTCTTAGAGATGAGAAGTATTTCAGACATAGTTTACCACGTTGGCGAAGTACCGATTGGTTGAAATCGACCAATACGTACTTGGCCAGAGTGGTATGTTGATCAAGTATGGTTTGTAACGTACTATCCACCTTCTAATTTACTCATAACTTCGAAAAAATTGAGATGAATGCGAACCGAACACATAGGGCTGATTCCAACCATTTGTTTTATTCAAAATGCAGATTTTGTGAATTGACATAAACAGTGTTGAGAACATTGAAAAAGTTGGTTTAGAACAACTTGTAGTTTAAGTACTTACCTAAGATTGAGTCAATACTTGTCATTAATTTGTAACCGAATAAAGTCCTTTCATGACTTCCACGGAAGGAACCAATAAATGAGTAACACTTGAAATGCCTCTGATTTTGGGCTGCAAGGAAATGACACTCGTCATACCTATGTACATAATATCTAGTCTGTTCAGACTCTGTAATATAGAGACTTTACGGTAAGCAGTATATGCGGTAGGTAACAATACTAATATAAATTGGTTTTATAAAACAAACATCGATTGAGAGCAACAGGCGGACTGGCGGCAATTAATATGTTTAAAGCGTCAATTAGCAAAATTGGTTAACGTTCACAATGCTCCTATATTTTCGCAGGCGCTTGGCGTTTTATTTTGTTTTGTGGTTTTTGCATATTGCATGTCTGTAGTTGTTTGGTTAATGGATCACGTACAGTTGTAATTGTTGTTTTAATTTAACCCTGCGTTATTTTGACGTATACTGTACATATAGTAAGAGTAAAAAATAGGGGGCATGACAATCAAACAAACTGTCGTTAGCTTAAAGACAAGTAACTCCAAACTTGACTTAAACGCAAAACTTGGACAAATATTAGTATATATAATAAATATTAGTATTTTGGACTTCCCCAAAGCAGCGCCTACATTGATAATGTAAACGAAATTGGTGTCCTTATTACTATAGCTGCGATTATTGCCAACCAATAATACCTATTACGAAGTTTATATACCTTATGACTATCGTAGGTACAGGATTTAAAAAGGAAGGATGTAACAAAAAAAAAAACAACAAAGAATTACAGATTACTATCTATTTCATGTAGACTTTGGGAAGTAGATTGGCATTGAAGAAATAGTCACCGCAAAAGATAACCGATTCGATTAGGTAATAATAAAATATATCTCTACTGCGAGCCATTTCGGTGATAATTAACTTTTTAAAACAGAAGTGCTTTCAGTAATTCAAACGTTTTTTCGAACATTGCTTTTTCTTTGAGAATTTACTAGGAATTTTCATGTAGCATAGAATACCATGTTGCACGGCGTAGCAATGGAGCTCACTCAGCGTCACTTTCGGGCTATAGTTGATATGACTATAAAAAAGGCTTGAAGATACAATTATATTTTTTTATATGAAAGTGCTATCCAAAACTGGGCAATTTTTTTTTCAACATCAATATTTATTCAATAATTTTATTTCCTCGTATATGACGAAACCATTGTTTTTTTCGAAAAAAAAAACAGATCTATACATCTATCTTTTATTATATTAAAACTTTAAATATTACACAAAATCTACCGCTTCATACATTATGCCTAACTTGAAGAGGTTGGATGATGAATATGACGGTCATTGCAAACATGTTTAGAACTTTTGACTTTAGTGAAAGTAATATTTTGGTGAGTTTAATTTAAGTAAGTAACTACAACCATTTAAGTAACTACAACCCATGAACATTCACATCAAATATCAAATAGGGCTTCGAACATAATTATGAAGTCATACGCAAATGCGTTACCTGCTGAGGTTATGCTACTCGTGAGGGCTAAGTTCGAATACAGGAGGTATTAGGTAGGTAGAGATATATATTAGGTAGATCTAGTGTGTTCTGACTAAACCCTTCAAACTGAAACACAGCTTCTGTGTAGCAGAGATATGTGCAGCGGTGGAGCCATCGCTGGCGAGCCTTCGACATAAAACTGTGCCATCATCGTTACTAAAGAAAAGTTCGAGTGGTCGAGCTTATTCGTGATAACTGATAAATAACACACGTAGGTGAAGGTTGAGCAGGAACCGAGTATTGAATCAACAGCGATGCAGAAAATCACTACAACCAATTGTCTCTTCGTAGTTATCGTTCGTGATGAGTACCCAAACTTACTTATGAGCAGAAACCGTCTTAACGCACGATGATGCCCGTAGTAACGCACAGGTGAATTTAACGATAAACTAATTAAGGTACGTACAGTTTTGATGAAACTTTACTAATTATATCGACTGTTGTTTTACTCAAAGATTTTATACATCTAGTATATCATCATATAAAAATAAATAAAAGTATATTTTACATCTACGTAGTCACACACAGGCATACCTAACACACAGTTCCGTTGCAGTTTTGCCATGATTTGTTAAAACTGCATAATAGCATATATTAGTCACAGGACTAATTTAGATACGTTAAAATTGACATTCATAAAACATTCACAGTTCCGTTTATCTGGTCGTGTGTTCCAAGGTTTAGAGCTACTGTAATAAACGAATTTCCTGAGAGTAATTCCAACACATAAAGTTACTTCTGTCTGGGATTTAGGACGGAAGTCCTATTTGAGGTTGGATGTGACTATCCATAGAGTACAGTGAGCACTCAGTACGAGGTGGACTGCATGATCGTTTGCTATTTCGTTAATGTAAAAAAAGCTGATGTCTAAATGGTTAACACGCGCGTAGTGTCCAATTAACCCTAAAAACTATCATAAACGTTTAAACTTAGCTTTATAACTTGAATATGGTTAAGGGAAAACGTGAAAACCTAAACAATATGTCAAGAAGGGTGGACCAATTTGTGTCGATGTCATTCATTTACCGCGAACTGCGAGCATTGCGCTCGAGGGACTGACACAACTTGCGAAACTTGCCTCTGCTTTTTGTGAATCGGGTTGGCAGCCAATATCCATAACATAGAAAAATGCGAAAGCCTAAACTATTCGTTTTAAGGGGGCTGGATAAACTTGTGTTAGCTTCATATACTTTTATCGCGAACTGTGTGCGATGCGCCCGAGGTACTGGCACAACTCGCAACTAATATTATAGTATTATAGATAAATAATATTATAGTGCCATAGCTCTTGGGATTGTGGGCAAATTTACCCTAAAACATTTTTAAACTCAGCGTAATAGTTTGAATAGGGCCAAGAAAACACAAAAAAAGACTAAACGATGTGTTTCAAGAGGGTTGGACCAATTTGTGTCCGTGTCATATGCTTTTACCGCGAACTGCGAGCGCCGCGCCCGAGGGACTGACGCAACTTGTAAATAAATGTGCCTGGATAAATAATATTACAGTTCCGTAGCCCCTGGGATTGGGGAATAGGGTTGGCTAAAACGATATCAGCAAGTTTAAATTAAACCTGTCAGTCATGCCTGAGACGTACGTACGTACGTAATGTTATCCAACGCAGGTGACGTCCGCCAACCCACTTTTGACCTGCGTGGTGCACTACGCCTAATTCTATCTCATCATTGAAGGAAGAAACTTGCCCAGATATAGGAAAATAATGGGTTAATAATGATTATAAAGAAGTAAGTAAGATAATAAGCGATAGTGAGTTGCCCAGCATGGTGGACTATTGCTTAAACACTCCCGGAGACCCGTGCCCAGTAGTGGGATAATAATGGGTTGATGATGATGATACATGATAATAATAACTTTCACAACTTCTTTACCTACCCACTTTTCACATTAATAAAAAGTATATTAGGTTGCAGCTCCTTGCTTTATAAAGATTCATAAGTATTTCAGAATTTGGAAAGGCATGACAACGTGTTTCACTAGTTTCCTACAAACAAACCTTTAAGGATCCATAGTATGATTAAAGTGGAATGTCCGATGAACAGTTTAGCGAACTATCTCATATATGTCAAACGATGTGTATTGGATCGTTGTGTTGCTTCAGGCCTCTTTCAGTTGGTGTATCCTGTAATTTCCACCACCTGGGTGGTATCCTGTAATTTCCACCACCCAGGTGGAATATTCCAATCTATACTCAAAGTTTATATCAACCTGTTGCACCAGCCCTGGCTACAACTTAGACCATAGATCTTCGAAGTCTGTAAATAGTTGGCTAATGTTTAATCCACACATCATATCTGAGAGATCCTTTTACTAAAGGAAAAGGAATGAGCTCCCTCGGGTCACACCTTTCTAGATTTTTATACGTGGGACTAGTTTATTTTGTTATTTACCGAAGTAGTGATTTAAAAGCATTGAATTTATAAAAATGTAATACAATACAATACGCTTGACTGTCGCACCAGCAGAAAATGTTACAATTGTTACAGTCGCGTTTCGCAGCCATTTTTACTGTTTTCATTTTCATAAAATAATAATATGTTGCGAAGCTTTTGGTAGCTTCACCACCAACCAGTTATTGTCCCACTGCTGGACGCGGGTCTCCTCTCTGAGATGAGAGTGTTTAGGCCATAGTCCACCAGTCCGCTGGCGAAGTGCGGATTGGCGGACTTCACTCGACACTGAGAACACTTTGGAGAACTCTTAGGCATGGAGGTTTTCTCAAGATGTTTTCCTTCATCGTTAAAGCGAATATAAATAAGAATCTCGAAATTAAGAGGACAACGATTAGTAGGACAAAATGTATAATTTTTAACGTAAATTATGACCTTTTACATCTTGCATATTAATACGGGATACTGTATAGCAGAATTAGTAATATGATAGTGGAACGTCGCCACAGGTGACTTGAGCCCCATTATCAGTTGTATAGCTATTTTTAGGCAATATAGTTTTATTATGTGGCTTTAATTTTTATTATTTCAATATTTCTCATACCGCGATAAAATTATTTATGTTGAAAGATAAAATAGTTGCTTCCTAGGTAATATTCATTGGCAGAAAAAGTTGTCTACTTATACTATTAGTGCTTCAGGTCTTTTTTAAGATCCGATTTATTATAAAATTATTATTTATAAGAAAAATGAAAATTTTATTCCCAATTTAATACAACTCCTTTCAACCGTTTATGCGTGATGGAGTAGCAAACTTTATAGACCTACCTGGTACTATAACCCAGCCACTTCTTTGTGGCACAATCTTATATGTAAGGAATTGGAAGATATGTAAATAAAAGAAATCTATAAACATAGATTCATATTTGATTTGATTTGATTTGGAAAAAAAAATGTTAGTATACATAAATTTTTACCTGCTATTTGACACACCCCATGAATGAATTTTAATACGTTCAGTAGCCCACATTACTCCTCGATAATTTTTAATATTTTTAACGTCCCAGTAAAACTAGTTTAGCAGTTTCAAAACTTAGTGAGAATAAACAGACATACCATTTTTGCGCAGTATTCGACGCAGTTTTAAAAACATTAGATTTTTTAAATCGTTTGGTAATATCATTTGGAAGGTAAGCTACAAAAATGTGAAAAATTTGAAACTAATCAATCGTCGACTACACAATGTGCACAGGGGTCCGAGTACGAGTATGAGTTTTGATACTTTAGTAAAAATCTTATTCCCTATCCTTCCACACTTGTACTGCTCTACTTGCAGCGCACTTAGCGAAAACGGCAAGAACTAGTTTATAAGGTATTTTTTCACTCACTGTTTCGGACCTAGACTAGTTATATCTATAAGATGCGTTATTGAAATTCTAATATATTGATTACTAATTAATTTGGAACGGCACTTATTGCAAAATATATTTGTATTTTTCCCGGATTCTGTAGATTTATACAATTTTTTTGACGTTCGAGAATCAAACTTTTGTATGTTTATATTGCAGGGCAACACTGAGATTTATATTTAATAAAACGTTTTAATGTAGTTACTTTATGTATTTTATTTGAAAAATATGTTTCATCTAATTGAACACAAAATTTATATATATATATAGTTACATTTGACGCCTTCGATGAAATATACGATCAATTATAAATAGTAATATAGTGATTAGAAAATTTTCTCACGCGTCACTATAATGCCTTTGACAGTGCTGTTCTGTTGTGCGTTTTGCATGTTAAAAAGATGATTGGTATTGCTACCATACGCGGGATCGTTTCAGAGGCTCCTTTTCCTGCGACACCGTCCATCGACGCTTTTGTATCTTACGTAAGTCGATTTGATGACTTTTACATTTCAGTGTACAGCAAAGTGAGTGTGTGGGTAGAATGGTAGTACAGATTTACGAGCAGTATTAAACGATCCGCCTACACGTCCAATGGATGTGAATGTATCGAAATGTGTTAATCAATTAGCGTAATCTTGATTGAATTTGTATGAGATTTGTTTATTAGTAGAAGCTTATATGGACACAAATTATAATTTTGATATAATTTTACTAATCACAATTAATAAATTACAATTATCGAAATGATTTTGCTTGCTAGTAATATGGGAAATTGAAAGAGATTTAACAATATCTTAAAGAACTTTTGTGATCAAGATTTTAGTATACAAATAATCATTTATAAGTAAACACAGCTTGTAGCATTGGATAGTAAAGGAAATCTAAGAGAATACTTAATTTAGTGCACAGTGACATTTCATCATCATCATCTAGCCTCATCACTGTTAAACTGCCCGACAGGATTGGGCAGCGGGTGGTTTGTAGACATGAGAAAGGCGATATTCCTCCACGCTGGCCAAGTATTGTGATACTTGTCCAATTAACTACATTGTATGAATCAAATTGACAACTATAATAAACACGTATTTATAACAAAAACCTGTACATTACACGACAAAGAAAATGCTTAAAATTTAATGCATCTACCATTATAATCAACTCAGTCGTTTATCGAATTATTATTAATCAATTCATAGTATACTTTTCATTCAAATTTAAACATGATATACACATGACATGTCGTGTGGGTTCTGATAAAGCTGCACACATAATGAGCGCTTAGGCTTGTACGCTATTTATCATGTTGTTTTTGTTATAAATTGTAAACTATACTAAGAGAAATATCTGTGACTGACTGACTCAGTGGGTGATAACTTACTGGTTAAGAATTTCTAGCGGGTCGGGGTTTGAAAAAGGATTTTGCGATAGCGATAAATTAGATGGGAACGTATAAAGACTACTGTTAGATTGTAATTTGTATGAAAGTTCTATGTTATTGCTGAGATTTGGTATTTAGGTAGACAATTTAAACAAAAAATATGAATGTACCCAATGGCCCCTGGAAGGGCAGCTTCTTTGTGACAGCTTGTGGCGTGGACGGTTTGTCGGATTTCCATGTGTGTCATTAAATTTGTCTTCATTTCGGGAAGGGCAGGCTACATTACACAAATCAGTTGTTGTTATTAGTATTTGTACACACTCACTCACACTCATAGCTCCACAGTAGGATTTAGCCTGTCTCGTGAGTGCCATGGACACACACGGAAACAAGCACACAAACATCCAGACCAGGAACGGAAATCTAAATTCAGGATTCAAATCTCTACCCCGCTGGGCATCGAACCCAGGACCCTTCAAACGCAGACCGCACGTCGTTTTCTATCATATTTGCGCCGTAGCTCTTAGAGTACACCAAAATATAATTAATATGATTTCGGACAACTGGCAATGCTATTCGTAAAGTAAATCGGTATAGTTAGGCAGATGACACTGAACAGGAGGCAATCCGACTTAGTCCTCAGGAGTAGCAATCCATATACAACTGATGTATATGTCCATGGGCTGCAGTGACCGCTTAATATGTGGCCTACAGGCTTTTAAAAAGAAAATGATAAAGACCACGTCAAGGTATCATGAAGTTATAAAACAATATATCAAATGATACGATATTATTTACAATTGTATTAATCTCTTCTCATGAAACAATTTAATACGTAAATTGACTATTAGAAGATGTAAAAGCCTCTCTAAAATAAAGCAATCTATTTACCATTACGATGTACCTGACCTGGCCACTTGTCTATCGACGAAATCGTCGATACCACGAACTAACAATGAGTTGATTTCCACGCCAGCTGCAGAAATCTCTCTCAATTTCACCTCGGCTGGTAACCGTCGTTAAGCCGTCACTATCTCGCCTCCAGATCGCTTCCTCATTATCCCGTGAAAGCTATATACAATACAATTAATTAAGATATATCCCATTGTCGGCACAGATTTATCCAGCTTATAGGACGCCGACGTCTTATTGAGTCTGCCAAATGATCTGATAATAATTGTTTGAGGTGCAGCTATAGAGTTACGAGGCGGAAGAATTGGATCTTTGTAAATGGAATTTGATGGGGTGGGTGCGGTTATAATGACTCCGATAGCGTGCTTAATAGCTGTAGGTAAATTGTTGGAGAACAAAGAGAGTTTTTGCTTGAGGAGACAAATATAGAACTTCAAATAGCCTACCACTCGGCATCGACTTTTGTGACCATATTTTTATTAATTTTCTTTTGACCTTTTTATTATTACGTTTCTTAAGTGAGTGATATAGCCTAGATTGAGAGTCTCGACCTCGGGTCGGGGTTCAATTCCCGGCACGTAGGTACCTCTAAATTTCTAAATTGTTATATTTTTATTTCCTACATTTTCTGATTATTAGAAATTAATTATAACTCGCTTTAATGGCGAAGGAAAACATCGTGAGGAAACCTGCTTGCCTGAGAGTTCTCCTAACGTTCTCAAAGGCATGTGAAGTCTGACAATCCGCACTTGGCCAGCATGGTGGACTATGGCCCATACTCTCTCATCTCTGAGAGAAGACCCATGCCCAGCGGTGGGACGATAATGGGTTGATGATGATTATGATCTTATTCGTGATAATTGTTCAGTCTTAATTTAACGTTGATTTGATCATTATTTTCTACAATTAAATTTATTATTATGTTCTCGGTTTATGTCTATATGATTATAATTATTAAGCGTAATTTGCTTAGTGTTCCAACTTTATTGTTATAAATGAATAACTTCTTGTACATGTACTTACTACTTACTATTTGTATACTTACAGTATATCGAGACTAAAAGTAGTACAATGTTGAAAGGTGAAAGAAAACATTTCAGAGGGTTCTCCAAAATATACTTAAAGGCGCGTGAACTTACATGCACTTGAACAGAGTGTTGTACTAATGTCCTAAGAGTTCAGATGAGAACAGCTGTAATTATGCAGAATAATCTGGACAGGAGGCATTCAAAATTAGGGAAAACCCTAGAAGAAGCATTGTATCCGCGTCCAACCTAAGATACAATAACATCAAGTGGCCTGCACGCTCATTGCTACTCCTATAACGTAAAGAAGTCCCTTCTCAGAGATCTGAGAGCCTGTTTCTACTACTAAAAAAGGAATAAGCAATAAATTAAGTTCTAACAACTAACAGTCTAATTTCAACCATTAAATTTAACAGATAGTCGTAACCGGTAAGCGGACAGAACGCACTTGCGCGCACGCGGCCGTATCACGCTTGGTTAAACGGTCAACATGTAGTAGGTAGCTTGGTAAATAAATAAATCATCAACCCATTATTGTCCCACCGCTGGGCACGGGTCTTCTCTCAGAGATGTGAGAGTATAGACCCTAGTCCACTACGCTGGCCAAGTGCGGATTGGCAGACTTCACATGCCTTTGAGAACGTTATGGAGAACTCTCAGGCAT